>CAUYRT010072384.1:0-83396 GCA_963574885.1 Lepilemur ruficaudatus
AAGGTTAAAGTCATCGCTGATTCTACCACTCAGTGATAATATTAACACATTAATAAATTTCCTTCTAATTTTTTTTTTGAGACATGGTCTCTCTCTGTTACCTAGGCTGGGAGTGCAGTAGTGTAATCATGGCTCACTGTAACCTCCAACTCTTAGGCTCAAGTGATCCTTCTGCCTCAGCTTCCCCAGTAGGTGGGACTACAGGGGTGCGCCACCACACCTAGCTAAATAATGGGGTATTGCTACATTGCCCAGGCTGGTCTTGAATTCCTGGCCTCAAGCGATCCTCCTGCCTCCCAAAGTGTTGGGATTATAGGCTTGAGCCACTGTGCCCAGTCTAAGTCGTCATTGTGATTTCCTCCAGCAGAAGGGTGAGTCTAAAGGAAAGATTAAGTTGAGCTGGAAGAATAAGGAAGAGCAATTAATGAGTGTTGTATTCAGAGTACTGTCAGCAGCCAGTGTGACTCTTTTTGTTTGGGGGGCAGATAGAAAATATTATTTTGTTACTATAAAGCCAGTCCTAACTACTCTTTAAGTCATTAAAAAACCTGATTTTATTGGGACAAGAAGCTGTGTATTGCGTCAGTTGGGGCCAAAATAGATGAATCTATAAGCCATTGAACCACCTTTCTTCATAGAAAGGAGGAGGGAGAACATTTTTAAATTTTGCTAATAGCCAAATTAGTGTCCTTCTATTGCTGCCTGATTTACATATAGTCAAATGCAGCCATTTCAAGTATACAGATCTTTGGAGTTTTGCCTATTATATATCCCCTTATAACCACCAACCCCAATGGAAAGAGAAAATTTTGTTACTCCTAAAGTATTTCCTCATATGCTATTCACGCCTCTCTCCCTAGCCATTGTTTTGATATTTATCACTATAGAGAAAATATTGTCTGTTCTTTTCAGCATAAAGTTTTCAGATTCAGTCATGTTGTTGCATGTATCAGTAGTTCATTCCAAATAATATTCCATTGTGTGGACATACTGCAGTTTGTTCATGTGCTGGATGATGGGCTTTAGGTTGTTTCCAGTTTTCGGGTGTTAGTTGCTATAAACATTTGTGTTCAAGGCTATTTGTAGTCATAGGTTTTCCTTCCTCCTGGGTAGATACTTAGGTGTGTAATTGCTGGGTCATACAAAGGCTGTGTTTAACTTTGTAAGAAACGCCACACTTTTCCAACGTACTGGCACCATTTTGCAACTCTGAGTGTTCAGCTGTTCCACATTCCTGTCAGCTTTAGAATTGTCAGTCTTAACTGCTTTCTGTAAGTGGTTTGTAGTGTTAAGCCAGAATCAAGGTCACGTGATGCAGTTAGTGAATGTTTTGGATGGGTTTAAAAATACTTTAAAAATTCACATGAGATGAAGCATGTATAGTTACTGCAAACCATCTTGGTTAAAGTGCTTGTCTTCCTCTTAGGTTAAACATTTTCCTTTATGCATCTTCCTGAAGTTTTGATTCTGTTACCCCCAACCCCCCTCACTTTTCACACGTGGTATAGCTTGCTGTACTGAAGGAGGTGTTACAGGCACAATCTGTTTCCCCCTACAGTTCTACGGGACTTAACTGGTCTGGTTTTGCAGGCTGTATCAGACTTGGCAGCACTTAAATGAGGAAGGGGAGTTTCTTGGTCTAGAGGAGGAGCATTGACCCGCCAGCGAAGGGACACAGCCGAGAGAGAGCTGGTGACACCAGAAACATCATGGTCAGGAGCAGTGTACTGAGCAGGCAAACAGACGTTCTGGGTCAGTAGAGGTGGGATACCATTCTGCACAGTGGCCACATGCATATTCTAAAATATTTTTTCTCAAGCAGTAACACAGAAACCACAGAAAGGCAGAAAAGAAGTTAATCCCTAGTTCCACTACCCCACACAACTGTTGTAAACATCTTGCTGTAATTTTTTTTATAGCTGTTCTTTCTCTCCATGCAAATACTTTTGTAATCTTCCTGTATATGCAATTTTGTTTTTCCTTTTTCATCATCCCCCCTGCTTTTTTTTTTTTTTTTTTTTGGAGACAGGGTCTCACTCTGTCACCCTGGCTAGAGTGCAGTGGTGTCATCGTAGCTCACAGCAACCTCAAACTGCTGGACTTGAGCCATCTTCCTGCCTCAGCCTCCTGAGTAGTTGGGACTGCAGGTGTGTGCCACCATGCCTGGCTAATGTTTTTATCTTTTGTAGAGATTGGGGTCTTGCTCTTGCAGAGGCTGGCCTGGAACTCGGGAGCTCAAGCGATCCTCCCGCCTTAGCCTCCCAGAGTGCTAAGATTACAGGTGTGAGCCACTGCGCCCGGCCTAGTTTTTTGTTTTTAAAACTGGGCATTATCATAAGCATTTTATTATGTTGTTACATATTTTCCATAATAATATTTTTGAAGCCTCCCCTCCGCTGCATTGGTGTCTTTTCTCAAAAAAAACCCGTTTACTTTAAGTTTTGATAATGGGCAAGTCTTAGGTATTCCATCAGTTTGCAAAACCCTTTGTGATTTGGCTTATTTTTGTATTTGTTTTTCGTGTGCCTTTTTGTTTTTCATAGTAGCAGTTTTAACAGCTAAGTAATTTTTGAACATACAGTTGCAGTTTTCTTTAACCATTGATTGCACAATTTCGGGTTGTTTTGAGTTTTGATTACTCCTCCTAACTGTGACCATCTTCTGTGTATTAAACTTACTGTGTTCTTAGGGTGGCATATCAAATATGGATTATGTTGTCAATGGAAATAGACATCTTAAGCCTATGGTTGTATTATGGCGAAATGATTCACCATATCGTAATAGCAATAGTGCTGCTGTCCGGTGAGGCTCATAGAGCACTCCAGAGACCACTGTAACATGCATTCATATATGTGAAACCAGAGCCACTGGAAGATGAAGTTGTAATAGAGTTCAAAACAGGACACCATTTTAGAAAGATTTTCATGTGTAATGGCAAATACAAAAAATACTCTGGTGAGTTCTTTTAGCTTAGGACTGCCATTTGTCATTTTCAAGTTTTGAAAAACAGTTTGATTTTTGAAAGCTGTGTATCCTAAAATAATCTAAGAAACGGACCACTTAAATGAAAGTTACACTGTTAGCTGTAGGCTTGTTAATTCCTTGTTTATATCCCCAAATGCATAGGATTTTGAAATAAATGAAGGCCCTTACAGAAAGGAGATGTCTTTCCCTTCCAGGACCTGGTTGGTGTCTTTCATGCCCCTGAACCTACTTAGTTCACCAGGAGGGTCCCTGGCTTAGAGTGTGCCAAAGTGTCATTAACTTTTTTGAGTGGTGATTTGTGGTTAGGTTTAGGTCTGCTGGCATTTTTTCCCTATACAGAGCCAGAGCTGATCTTCAAAAGTAGCAAACTTTCAAATTCATGCATTATGAATTCATGGTGTTTTTAGTCACATTTCAAAAGATAACCCTTTTTCCTTTTTGTAAATTAAATTGTCATACCTGTTGATGCTTGTAAAACTTTTCTGCTTAAAATTATTTTAGAAATTCCTTTTTAAAGAATGTTAATTCTTGAAAGGGGACAAATGTCTGTAAACAAAGGAATTAGTGGGCAGGGCTTTTGAATGAATCTTGTATATGTTTGTGATAAGGCTTTGTTAAATATGTTTTTATTTATTTACTAAATATTGAATTCTTAGTATTTGCCAGTAAGATTGTCTCTAGCAGAGGAGTTCGGTACATAGACTAATGATTAATATAAGGTGGTCTCATGCTGCAATCTTGACCCCTCTTGATACTGTAAGAAAAGGTCTTGGGCACAGACAATTCCTTATCAGGAGATACAGTCCTTATGGCTTGTGCTGGACTTCTCACCTTGTGTGGGAATCTCTCTCCCTATCAGAATCAGTGTGTACTCCTTTGTTCCACGTAAGTGTGTGTGTCATGGCATCTGGCCAACTCTTCTGCTGTTTCTGTCCCTTGAGGGGAGGGACCAGGGTCTTCCTGTTGCAGCATGAGATGGTGGCATGCAGGCTAGTGGCCCCGCCAGGAGGGACCCTCTGGCTATGGGGCTCCAGCGCCAGTTCCCGCCAGTTCCCGAAGTTAATCTTGTGCTGTCTCTTCTCTCTGTAAAACATTGTTCCATCTAGTGCCTGACTGTGTTGTTTTTCTTGGTGACTCTGATACCAAGATGCAGTTTGCAGGAGTCTCAGACTTCTACTCCCAGTAATAGAGAACACCTGCGATATTCACAGGCCATTAGGGAAGGATCTAGGAAGGGGGCGTCTAACCACTTTAGGGGTGGGTCAGGGAGGGCTTTCTGGAGGGAAGGCCTTTGTTTTAAAGAATGAGTAGAAATTAGAGTTTAAAGAATGAGTAGAAATTAAAAGGCTGTTGCAAGGTTGAAGAGGCGGGGCCAAAACGTTGCAGTTAGAGGGGAGTGATGAGTGAAAGCACAGGGCCCGGAGCAGTGTGTTGTGTTTGCTTGTGCGCACACGTGTGCACCAGCGTGTAAATTTGCTGGGGGTAGGGGAGAGATGAGGCTGGAGAAGTAGAACTTGTTCCCATCGGGAATCAGAACCAGTGAGTGGTACGCTTGAAGATTTTTAAGCTGGAGGGGTGCACATCCCTAATGGGATCTGGCTTCAGTGTGAGGACCTCAATCTGGCTTTTGCTAATAGAGATACAGGGGAAGGACTTTGTCAACTGGGGGACATCTGGGAGCTTGAGACAGAGCAAGGATCCTGGAGCAGAAGCTGTTTTAGGAGAGAGTGTTATGAATTGAGAGAACCTTTTCTTTTTTGGTGGATTAACAATATAATTTCTTCAAAGAGAAAATGCATAAATCTGAATCCAGGGATTTAGATAACCTGAGAGCTCCTTAATGGGTGAGTAGAACTTGCCTACCATGGTCTTTTGTAAACTCTCCTTGGTGTAGAACCATCTCTTTGCTTTATGTGGACTATTAGTGTGACCAGATGTGCTATTTGTGGTGTTAATTTGTATAGGTAGTAAGATTTGAAGAAGTGAAGCATTTTAGGGCCATTTAAGTTGAAAAAATGATTTTTTAACCAAATAGCTATTACCCATTGGATACCAGAGACTTGCGGTTTGAGTTTCTCAGCTTGTCTTGTTCACCAGTGGTATAGGTGCTTTGTTATGTAATGGAAATTATATTGCCTGCATTGCTGGAAGACTTGATTGGAAGGAGATTGCTGTATGATGAAGAATGGTTTAAGAAATGTGTATTTCATTACTGAACAACTCATTGGCTGCTTAGCTTTTTATATTTAAAAAGCCTTTTATGCCTCACATAAATGTACAAGAGAAGGACCACATCTTTCAGGCCATTTTGTGAGGCTACACCGTTGTGCACAGAAGTATTTTGATATTTTTTTCAACATCCTTCATTTTCTGATCTTGTCTCCTTTCAATCCAAAAAGAGGATTTTCCATTTGTCTTTTTAAACAACTTAGCAAACAAACAAAAACCCCAATGCCTTTGTCAGTAACATTTTTACTTGTTTGAAGTAAATGCTATTTTAAAATTATTTTTGGCATAATTCCTGGCACAAGTTACTGCAGTTGGGCATTTGTAGCATGCATTCTAATGGGATCATTTTGGGAGTGTTTGAAGGTTTTGCCAGAGAAGACGGCAGCAGCAGCGAATCCAATGTAACAGTGACACTGTGATCTCAACATCTCTCAGAGCTCCTCTTGGCATCTTTTTCTTCCTTAATACTTTTTTCGGTTCTTAGTTTGTGGTATGTGTTACAAATGATTTTTTTAAAAATGAAAACTTAAAGAATAGTACAAAGAATTTCCCAAATATTAACCATATCCTATTTGTGTGACTGTATTCTCTCTCTCCCTCTCTGTCTGCCACTCCCCATAACTCTCCTAATTTTTATAATTCTGAACCATTTCAAAATAAGTTGCAGACATAAGTCCTCTCTGTCCCCAAGTACTTCAGTGTCTATTTCCTAAAATTAAGGATATTTTGTTCTAAAACCGTAGTACAGTTATCAGGACATTAGCATTGGGACCCCTTTAAGCTGCCACCTGTGTCCCTGTACCATGTCCCATTGTCCTCTGAGCACTTCCTTACTATTTGACACATCAGGATGTTGGAGGTTCATCCTTTTCATTCCCAGCCCTTGTAAATCTTGATCATGTTTGTGGTTTTTGATGCTTTTGTAGAAGGTTTTGTTTCTTACATTTGATTTTCCATTTGGTTTCCACCACAGTATTCATAGTACCCCCTGGTTGGCCTTGTGGCCATGTCTTGGCTTCCTGCTCACATCCTCTGATCATCTCCACCCTTCAAGTGTCCACCTACAGTTTGAGTAACTGTGGTGAATCTCAGAAGTCCTCCGGCCCGTCACCTAAAGCACCTCTATAGGTGTTGTTGTGGCAACCAGATGTTTTTAGAATTTTTTCCAGGTGTTATTCATTTACTATTTACTCCTGATGCTTTTTGAAAATAAATTAATTTAAAAAATTTATTTGGCTTATGTACATACATTATGAAAATTTTTTAAAAAAAGAGATGGGATCTCGCTGTGTTGCTCAGGTTGGTCTTGAACTGGTCTCAAGCGATCCTCCTGCCTCAGCCTCCCGAGTAGCTGGGACTACAGGCATGCGCCACCATGCCCGGCTAATTTTTTCTACATATATTTAGTTGGCCAATTAATTTCTTTCTATTATTAGTAGAGACGGGGTCTCACTCGTGTTCAGGCTGGTTTCGAACTCCTGACCTTGAGCGATTCTCCTGCCTCGGCCTCCCAGAGTGCTAGGATTACAGGCGTGAGCCACCACGCCCGGCCTAGTTTACATTTTTTAAAGAGAACATTTACTCATGTTTTACTTATAAAAACACTCCCTCCCCTTGGGACTAACACCCAAATGAAACCACCAACAAAATTGAAGGAGAGAAAGCAGTGTGGGATATCTTCAAATGTATTATGAGAAATACATTATTTTGGGAGGGAGTGGAGAGAAATACTTTGGTAGTCATATAATTTGGGAGTACTAGGACTCTTAGAGAATCATGGTGTACATGAACACACCAGAAGGAGAGAAACCTAGCAATACCCAACATGTCTCAAATTCAGTTGACCAGTGAGCACTAATTTTAAATACTCTCTCTGAGACCTTAGGGTTCTCTGGAACCCTGTTTGGGAAAGACTGAAGTAGTGTAAAGGGCATTGCCTATTCTAATTGTGTTCCTGCTGCCAACAACTAATTTATAAAGATGAGGGCATCGGTAGGGTAACTTGTAATCTTTAAATTTGGGGTGTCTGTGCTTGACACGGGAAAGAATGTCATTGCTCCCTGCATGGGGTCGTGACTTCCCCCTCTGCGTGGTGAGGAGGTCAGGCAGTTTTGGAGGGGACCCAGATGTTTGTGGAGCCCCAGCTTTCCCCCATGGATTCTCATGATTTATTTTATTACGCCCTCCCATCAACTCTCAGAAGTTGGTGTCAACCTTTTTTCTATAGGAAGGAATTTAAAATTTGGAGAGGGTAGAGTTGAACTTTGAACCTAGGTTGGCCCTCACTGAGAGCTGCTGGTTTCCTGCTCGGTTAGGCCTGTACAGGGAAACAAGAGGATGGTAACCTAGGTCTGCTGAAACCTGCGGTCGTGTCTCAGTTCCCTTTCTCCACTGCACCAGAGCTTGAAGGCCATGCACATGGTCCTGCTGCAGTTCCCAGAGCAATCCTCATGTGGCCGGAAGTTATTGAGGCAACGTCTGTCTGTTTCCTCACATCAGAGTGGTGGGCGTGAGCATGGGTGAATGATACTTATTGTTGAATCATTTTTTTCTGGTAGTTTGGTGTACTTGCCTTGAGGATGATCACTTCATCTCCTCTTACCACTTTGCCTTAAGAGAATGGTGGGGGGGGGTCCTTAAGGGAATAGGGGTCCTGTTTGGCCAATGCCATGGTCTCAGGCCCTGTTGATGTGGACTTCTGTTTTCCTTCAGCCCTCAAGGTTCTGATGTCTCCATCTTCTAGGAGTGACCAATGTGGTATTCCAGATATGCTTGAAATGCAATTTTTAATCAGGCCAGTGTTTGTAAGAATACACCAGTGATTCCAGAGTGTGCTTCTCTATGCCATGCTTTTGGGGTTTGGATAGTGTGGAACTGTTAATAATGCTCAGGTTGAGAGCTGCTGGAAACATGTTCAGCAGTGCCAGTTAGGTGGGTATTCGGTCCTGTTTTTAATTCTTTGATGCCATACATTTCTTCTAGTAAGCATTTAAGAGACCCCGATTAAAGGCTAGTAAACAAAGCCTGATTTGACTTATTTTAAGGAAAGATGCATAATAATACATTTGTACAATCTCTCCACCTTAAAGGTGTGATTAGGGAAGAGGGAAGGGCCTGAGAGCAGAAAGGGTCATTCCACTGCAATTGGATGTGTGACATTTAAGCTCCATTCCATGGAAGCATCTGGGCCTAGAAACCTTCCCCTGTCATCTCCAGCTTCCTGAGATACTGTGCTCATTTTGAGCCCATTCAGAGTAATAAACCATACTCGTAATTCATTGTGAGGCCTTCTTTAACTGCTTGCAGCCAGGAGAGTAATGACAACATTTAAAATTACAGATTGCTCATTTTGGACCCTCTCTGTTTCAAGTTATGAGTGAAATTTATGAGCCAATTACTGGATGGTAGAGCCTGTTTGCAAAGACCAAGTGCTCCCATGTTGTCACTGTTGCTGCATGTGCTCCTTCCTGTATGTGTGTGTGTGTGTGTGTGCGCATGTATGTATGTATGTAAGGGAGGTAGAGAAAGAGGGCAGGTAGTTCCCCCTTTATCCGTGATTCTTAGGGATGTTAAAGGATCCAGTAACCATGTGGACTGTGGTGTTGCACAAAGGTTGCATTGTTGATTCGAAACAGTTGTTAAAGAAAGATTAGGGTTACCCAGATTCTATCAGAGATAGTCACCAATTGTCAGTCAGTAGATAACTGTTTAATGAGTGAATATTGGTAGCCAGGAAGCAAAGTATATATGAGAAGATTATGGACAATAAATGAACTAGGTAAGATTCCGGACTGAGACTCAAAGGCAGAGGTTTAAAGCAGTGCATATAGGTAACTGGGTTTTCAGTAACTATTTTTGAAATGGCTACAATTACTCAAATACCAGGTCTTAAAAAATTCCAAGGGAACATTGGTGGCCACATAAAGAGGAGAAGCTACAAAATGATAGGGTGTGACCTGAGTTAGCAAATTGCAGCGTGAGCTCTTTTTTACTTTAAAATTTTTTTTCTTTTTTCAGAGACTGGTGAGAGTATTAGCTGAACTTCAATGCATTCAGCAGTGACGCCATATTAATCACGGGCATTTCACTTTCTGTCATGAGTTTTACACATTTTTGGCTTGAAATCAGTCATCAGTGTGTTCCTTAGATGTATACCGAGTCTCGTTTATACGTTTATTTTTTTCTAGCCCTTTCACCCAAATTTCATCTGAGTGACTGGAAGTGATGCTTATTTATTGACTATGGGAGGCTAAATTACACTAATGAATAATTGCAATCCATCTCCTGCTATATGAGTATAACAGTAAATGGGTATCATTAGCCAAATTTCATTTCTTTTCTGGAAATAACTACAGTCTGTAAGTCCTTAAAAGTAGTTTGTGTGGGATGAATCTGTTCTCTTCCCCACAGGGGTTTGATAGGAAGAGTGAATGAAAAGCTGTAGTTGTCCTGCATATCTGAAACATAAGGGAAATCATGTGGATGTTTGAGCATTATAGTCAGATCAGGAAATGGGGCAGCCTTCTTGGTGTGTTGATGAACATATGTTATTATTAGCTTGAGAAGGAAATGTCTGGTTTAGTGATGTGGGTTTTAATAGGGAAAGAGAACAACTTATTTTTCTGGAGCAGGAAGATTTTAAATTAATACTAATTATCAATGTTGGTGAATTATGCATTGGTATGTGTTTTTGGTCACTGGTAACTTTTGGGAAAGTATATCTCTGAAGGGAAAGAAAATGGCTTATAGCTCCTTGGACACATAGGAGGGGAAGGAAGGCAATGAATGCCTTTTGATGTTTCTTTGTGAAAGATGACTCATGATCCTCCAAATCCTTCATTTTACAATGACTACAAATGTGTTACTTTACGAGTGATGTTTCACTGCTGGTTTAGTAGCTAAAAACCTAATGGCATAAGTCCTGTTTTTGTCTTGATGACAATCAGGATGGTTAATGTACATGCTTTATTGATTGTGGTCACTGTACTTGATATTTCTTTACTATATTTCCTTACTTTTCTAGCTTTGTTGATTTCTATGTTTTAGTTAGAATTTCTTACATATCCAAGACAGGGCTGTCCATTTCCTAGGACGGCCAATTTTAGGGCAAAGGATAACATATAACATCATTTAATGTACATTTATTATGATCAGGATATTTGGTGGTTGTTTTTCAAAATGGGCAATGGATGTGAAGTTAAACTACAAAGGATTTTAAATAAATTCGAAGTTATAAGAGTTATAATAAAATGGTAATTCTGATTTATAATTATAAAGGTAAGCTATAGATAGAAATTTTTTTCTTTTTGTGACAAGCTAATAGCATCTGATTCCTTACCTCCCTACCTCCACTTGCTTTCTGGTAGAAGGTCTGATCACATCTTAAGGCATATATCCTACAGGCAGCACGTCTCAAACTTGAACACGCCCAGGAATCTCAGTGAACTGTTGTCCATCTTGGTGTGGGGGTCTTGGTGAAATGTTGCCTGTTCTGGTTCGGTATATTTGAGGCAGGGCCCGGAAGTCTGCATTTCAGGTGCGCTCCTGGCTGGTGCTGACACGCCTTGTGCAGCAGGGCTGTAGGCAGTAACGCTGGGTAAGCAGTGTGTGCAGGGAGCTGGGCTGGCCCTCGGCCACCTAACTCCCGAGGCTTGGGTTGTTGGCTCTGCCACACGCCTTGTCCTCTTTGGGATGTTTTTTAGCCTTATGACTTGATTCTCTAAAATCCAACATTTTTGTTATATTGCTTTCTTTTAATTTATTGGGAGCATTATTTAAAATTCCTGTCACCCTTTTTCCCGGCCAAATAAGACCTAATGTGAGAAAAATTGCCCGTATTTTGTTATAATGTGATTAATATTATTTGAGAATGTTTTGAATCCTATTCCCAGGAAAAAACCCAAACCCAGTCACCATTAAACAAAGCGAGGTAGTTGAACAAGGTTAGTAATCAAAGAGAAGTTTTGCACTTCTCAAACACTATTTGACAAGGGCAAGTGGTAAAATAGTATGTTACCATGTCAGATACCATTTGACAATGTTATTTCAGATGCAGAAGTTACTGTTTGCATTGTTAAGTGGCAGGTGCCTTCTTTGTAGTTAACCTTAATGAATCCTGGCTGTAAATTTAGTAACAGGTAATCTTGAAACCCATGCTAAACCCAAGGCATAATTTAGTGCTTAAGAGCACTGGATTCAAACCTCAACATCAAGGACAATACTATGTTTAAGCTGTTTGACTCTGGGCAAGTTGCTTGTGTTCGATGTGCCTCAGCTTCTTCAACTGAGAGATGATCACAGTCTCTTCTCTGATTGGGTTGCTGTGAGGATTTAAGGAGGTAATAAACGTCAAGTGATGCAAATAGTCCTAGAGTAAGCGCAGGTGGTAATGGTTACGCCCCCTAATAAAACCAGCCTTGGCACATGGCCTTGGAGATCGTCTACCCTTTGTGCTGCCCAGCTGAAGTCTTCCAGCCTCTTTCTCCCTTCCTGGAGTTGGTGGTAGAGAATGGGTATAGTTTGCTGACCCTGCACTGTAATTTGAGTGGATTAACCAGTTTTTGGTAACACCCAGAGAGGTGATAATTCATTCATTTTTTGAGAGGACCCTAATGCCTCATGTGGCAGCCTCTCCCAGTCCGTCAATCCTCAGACGCCAGGCAGAAGCCAGCTCATGGCTGCAGCCCTCTCTGCAGCGGCCGGACCGTCATCAAAGGACCCTTCACAGACTCCCATACCTAGATGAGTGATGCTTTACTTTTGACCTTTGTACTGTGGCGTTCCCCCTCTAACCCTTTAATCATCTCTTAAAAAAGAATCAATCAACAAATATTTATTGAATGTTTCCTTGTAGGCTTTAAAAATCCACCCAATGGACTGTTCTGTGGCTCTCAAGGATTTCTGTCCTGCGTCCAGGGAGAATGCAGCAGCCCTGGCTAATTTATTGGTGTCTGCTTTCTTAGGTTATAGCCAGGAGTTGAGCATTCTGTTTTTTCCTGGGTGTCCTGTACTGGCAGGCGGTGCGATCTGTTGCAAGGTTGTGGTGCATCCTGGCTGCTCCGTGTGGCCCAGAGGGGAGAGGCTGAGCAACTGTTTTCACCATGTGCTTCACCCCCTGTAGTGGCCCTTTCCTTTCAGCCGCAGGCTTTTCACCACCAGTTGTGATGGAGCATTTACAGCCTGTTTTGGAGTTACCACAACCAAGCTCCCTCTTCTCAGTGACCGGCAGGGGCACTCGCTGGGAGCCAGCAAAAGTGTGGACAGGGATTCTTGCCTGCAGTTTCCAGCTGGAAAACCAGCCTGTCCTGAGGAAGTTGTCACGGGCTATCGAAAGGCCTTCTGCCCTTTGCGTGTTAGCCATATTGCGAGCGTTGTTAAAGGTGTTGTGAAGGATTCAAAAAAATGTCCATTGAAGGCTGATGTTGGCTGGTGACCTTAAGCAACACCCCTGCCCCCAAACATAATGTAATGTGGGATTTCCTATTCAGAAAGCATCTTAGATCTGGGCCTCCCCTGACCTCCACCCCAAAGGGGTGCAGGGAGAGTGCTGACACTAGCTAATTTTGTGATTCCCTTTTGGAGAGATAAAATACCTCAAACAGCTTGATGCCTTCAGTTGTTGATTTAAGTTTTCACGGCGATAAATTTCATTCATCATCATCACCATCTTTTCCTACAACATATCTCAGCTTAGAGTTAAAAATTGGTTTCATTCTCTAGTGTTGTGTTTCTCATTTCCATCTGTGAACGAGTTTAGGTTTAAGCCAGAATGGGTTCTGGTGTGTCAGTAAAGCACCCCTAACCATAGCCCGGGTACTAGGCAGAAGCAGATGTCATTGTTGACTGAAAATAAAGGGAGTTCAAGGAGTTTTAAGTGTTCTTGGCCTTGATTTTCCTGGTCTCTATAGAGTACTCCTCCAGTACTTAATTGTTAGCATTCTGTATGTGTGAAATGTACTTAACTGTTGTAATGAATTACTGGGGCAGTGTATGCATGAATTTACAATTAGGGAATTTGTGTTATAAGCATTGTCTTACACATATATATATTATTCTGAATTTTCTTAAGTAAAGAATTTTCTAGTATTCACTTGTGGTTTTGGTGTCTAGTTTGAAAATATAAAGAAGAATTCTGTTTACTTCTGGAGGCCCACTTTTACCAAATCTGTCCCCTTTTCTAGCCATCAGGTTTCTAGAAGCTGTGCCCGCAGATTCTCAAGGCTTAAACTTTTCCTTGGTTTTTTTTGGCAAGTAACTTCAATTTTCATACTTCCAGGTCAGAAATGGCAGATGCTTTAGGTGCTTCCTAGTTAGGTGTTTATATTTGAGGGGGACAGTCCTGTGGTGTGTCTTGATTGTGCTTTGGAGTTGAATTCACCATTCCCAGCAGCAGGGACGACACAGACTTAGTTGAGATTCGCTTCTCACCCACCAGCCAAGTGGCCTCCTTTCCCATCAACAACAAAGCAGAGTTGTTGGATGGCCATTTTTCATACAGATCCTGCTATTTAGTCTAAATTCTGGGAAAAGGAGAATAATAGTGTGTCCTTTAAATGCATTTTCAGGCACTTTAAAAATCTTTGCCCTTTTATTTTCACAAACTGAACATACTTGTTTAACCAGAAACAGAACCTTAACAGCCCCTCCCTAGATCTTTAGTACCAGTTTCCAATATATATATATATATTTTTAACTTTTAAATAGGTGTGGGTAGACTTTTCACAAGTGTAGGGGAGAACAGGGTTCAGGGAACCTAGGAATAAAAGCATGAAGGGCAAGTGGAGTGAAGAACACACAGAAGGTGGGGGAAAATGGACAGCCTATCCTTTTTCTTTTCTCCTCACCTCATATACCTCGAAATTAGTCTCCTCCCCTCCCCTCCTCTTCCCTTCCTCTTCCCTTCCTCTTGTGCTCTGTTGCCTGGGCTACAGGGCCTGTGGCCTCAGCCTAGCTCACAGCAACCTCAAACTCCGGGGCTCAAGCTATCCTCCTGCTTTAGCTTCTCAAGTAGCTGGGACTACAAGCGTGTGCCACCACCCCTGGCTAATGTTTTTATCTTTTGTAGAGATGGGGTATTGCTCTTGCAGAGGCTGGTCTCTAACTCCGGAGCTCAAGTGATCCTCCCGCCTTAGCCTCCCAGAGTGCTAGGATTATAGAGTGAGCCACTGCACCCGACCTGAAGTTAGTTTTAATGTATGTTTTCTTGGTATTGGTTTTGGTATATTGCAGTTAATTTTTACATTTAAATTTTTACTTTAAAATTCCTTGGACCTCTGGGGAAGGGGTTATGGCTTGCCGAAAAAAAAAAAAAAAAAGAGTCCCGTATCTCACCTACTAGAAAATGTGATTGGTCCATTTTTGAAAGCGCCTCTGGATGATTTTCCTTTTCTGATGATGCACTTCCATCAAGAACCTTTTGGTTTATGGGGAGAAATTTTGTGTGTTTCTGTATTTCACCTAGCCTCTCCCTTTAATTATGTGATTAGTTTAATTTCAGATTTATTGCTGAGAGCCCATGAGAAATATGTTCATTGCCCAAATTTGCTAGGACAGAAGAGCCTGGTTTCATTTCATTTACAGAATTCATTATAGTGCATAATTCATTGGGTCTAAGAAATTGAGACTCCCAGCCAATGTAGCTTAAAACTTAATTATTTTCTCTGGAGCCACTCAAGTGACAACTAAAAGAAGCACTTGCTCAACAATAGACCACCACTTGGTTTTTGCTGTTTTAACCTTGAGTCTCCATTCTAAAATTGATGCATAGCATGGCTGGTGACTGGACTTTCTCGTTAAATTTTAGTTTTCATCCACTCATGTCTCTTATTTTACTAGTGAATTTTGTTTAACTGTTTTGTTTTGGTTTGGGAAACCAGGCACCACTCAAATATCATTTCTAGGATGAAATGCATTCTGAGTTTTAAACTGCTGATTTGTAAATGAACTTTTAGAAGGTGGACTATTCGAAATTGATTCTATGTGGAAGTAGAAGCTGGAGAAACCAAACTCACAGGCCATCTGTCTTCCAAGAAGCCTTATTCTTAGCCACCAAGTTGGCATTGACATTTTGCTAATTTCAGCTTCTCTAAAGAAACTAGCCTTTCACAGAAGCTGAAATACAGTGTTGTTTTCTTCATTCTTTTACTTTACTTTAAAATCTTTAAAAGTAAGTTTCTTTGAGAAATATTTCATTTACATATAAACGTTGGTAAAAAAAAAAATCCAGGAAGAGGTAGTCCTGTTTCCTTTCCTGTGGTTAAATAGTGACAGTTGATCCGGTTGAATACTTTCCTTCCTTAAAAACAGCGAGATTAGACAATTACAACAAACTGGTCATTAGTCTCATCTTCTCTTAATGCCTTATTACATGTTTGTTATAGTGGGGGCCATAAGCTAAGCCAGACCTTTCAAATTAAGGCAGGAGGTGCCTGGAAAACATGTTACTGTATTATAATCACTGATGGGATCCACTGTTTGATCCACCATGACATTTTGTTCATTGGTGAAATTGGTTTAAGCATTTTTTGAGCAATAAATATGCTATGTGTTTGGACAGTACTTAGGCTAACATAGGAAAGTTTAATCATGGCTTTTCTGCAGTTTCATTTGAAGAGTGCAGCGGGGAAGTCCCCTGGAGGGTTGAAATAGTAGTAGTTGAACATGAGTGACCTTTTTGGTTGACTGACTGACCTTCCTGTGAAGTTGGACCAGTTTCTTTCCTCTGTCAGGATTCCTTCCTGCCTCAGCCTGAATAGTTGAAGCAACTGCAAGATCGATGTTGGATATCTCTTTGGGAAAATTCCATTCTCTTGAGCACCTCCTTCTATTTCTTTCAGCGCGTTCCAGTTTTGTCCTCAGAAATCACTCAGTGTTATATCTCGTCCAACAGGCTCATTGCTCATCTTTTCTGGGCTAAACAGTCCCGTGTTCTCTCAGTCATTTCTTTTATGAAGAAGGTTTCAGGTGCCTCATTCTTGGTGTGGAGATTCTGTCAGTACCTTTAAAAACGCATATTCTGTGGTTTAAGCTTCCGGTATATACTATAACTCGTATGATGTTTTGCATAGCATTCCATTAAGCCACTCTGCTTCTAGGAATTTACTTAGATTTTGCCTCAAGGATGTGTATCAAATATATTTTTCTGTATCACAGTAAAAAATTTTAACCAATAAGGGGATTGGTTAAATTATGGAACATCTGTTCCCTGCAGTCATTAAAATGATGTGGTAGAAAGAATATTGAATGACATAATGTTGTAAGTGAAAAAACCAAGTGAGAAAACAGTGTGTATGTTTTAAATGTTTTTTATTTTTTTGGGTAATCTAAATAAATTATATATTTGTTCATGAGAAGTACTAAAAGGATATGTACCAAAATCAATGATGTTTATCTCCAGTCAAAATAAAATTTTGTTTTATTTTTTGAGACAGAGTCTCACTCTGTTGCCCAGGCTAGAGTGCTGTGCCATCAGCCTAGCACACAGCAACCTCAAACTCCTGGGCTCAGGCAATCCTCCTGCCTCAGCCTCCCGAGTAGCTGGGACTACAGGCATCTGCCACCATGCCTGGCTAATTTTGTTTTTCTGTGTATTTTTAGTTGTCCAATTAATTTCTTTCTATTTTTAGTAGAGATGGGGTCTTGCTCTTGCTCAGGCTGGTTTCGAACTCCTGACCTTGAGTGATCCTCCCGCCTTGGCCTCCTGGAGTGCTAGGATTACAGGCTGAGTTTTATTTTTGTTTATAAGGGAAATAGTTCTTGATCTCCTAAAGGGCAGGTACTCAATAGTGTACAGTGGCTATGACGTTATCATGGAGGGAAGGACCAGTTCTTTTTTAGATGAAGCATTAGCGTGTGGGAGTAGAGTCTGGAGAGACAACTGATCCACAGTGAGGAATGAAAGACGACTTTAGTATATCACAGTATAGGGACTTGAAAGGCAGGACTCAGTCAGGTGAAGACGGGGTGTTGAGCAGTGTGTTCCAGAGTTAAGTGTAAGGCCCAGAGGTGAGAAAAGGCATCAGAGTTTAGAAAGAAGGATGGATGCTCAGGACATAATGCTTACCTATATTTTCTCCAGTAAACGTGTGTCAATATTACTCTGTAATTTAAAAACAGGTATCTAGAATCTTCCTCTAACAAAGAAGAAAGTCTAGGGAAGCAGTGGGAAAACTGACAGTGCTCTGTGTCTTCTTAAGGCTTCGAATTGTGGACTCACAATGAGATTAAGGCCAGGGAGGTTTTCCGAGGTTGACTGGGTCGGTTGGGCATCTGTGGTGGAATAGGTGAACTCCAGATATCTAATTTATTTTATTTATTTTTTTTGCCATAAGGAGTACATCTGGTTGATGTACAGATAGCTAATTTAATTTCCAGAGGTACTACTCAAATGCCTTTGCCTCCTGCTAATAGTTAGAGCAAAATAAGCATGTGATTTATGTAAAAAGACATGAATGTTAGTTGTTATCATAGCCCTGCAGAAGAAACAGTATGAAAAAATGATGCCTCCTGCCATAGCCACTCTGCAGAATAAAATCAAGAAAATCAGTATTCTGTACAAATGACTAGTCACAGTGGAAAATACTGTCTGTTGAACCTACTCTTTTTAGGTAGCACTGGCAGTCCCTCCCATATTTAATTACCCTACCAAAACAGAAACAGTGGTTTACATAGGGAAACACCGGCCGAGTTAAACAAGGCTGGCCCCGAATTCTATGGCAGGGATTCTTGAGATGGCACAAGCTGTGCTATTATGACTACCTTGGCGTCCCCTCCCCTCCCCTGCTTATGGGCCATGTTCACCTCTGCATTTCTTGCAGGGTAGTTCTGGATGGAAGTCGACAACCTCACCTACATGAGCTTTGGCAGGTACAGAGATGAAATGGGCCCGAGTCTTCTGAGATCTTCCAAGAGATGGGATTTTGCTCTCCAAAATACCCCTCTCTTGGCTTTGGGGTGGCCCAGTCCTGGAAGTTGAGATTTAGACCAAGATTATTTTCTTTAAATAAGCCTTGGATATGACCACTGCCAGGATGACTTGTAAATCATTTTGTGCCAGGAACTGAGCTGACTTTGATTTGTGGGGCCGGAGGTGGCTGATTCCAACTCTGGGAATTTGTCCTGATTTTCTGTGCCCCACTGAGACTGTTTGAGTTGTCTCTTATAGCCACCTGCCTACAGTCCCTTTGTGGAAATAGGAACCTTCATAGAGTGAACATGAGGACTGGATGTCGTTTGGGATGCAGAGATTTTAGTTCCGCCTTTAAGGTGCTTAACATGGCACAGTCTTTTACTGCAGTAAGATAGTTGCTGTAATATTTCTATAACAAGCTGTTGGGCTTAGAGACCTGTTCATGTGGAATATCATTGGAGCTGGTGAGAGTAGGCTGAGGATTTATACCATGCCCACCTGAATCCAGTATCTGCCCCGAGCCGTGTCCATCTCAAGCCTACCACCTCCTTGTGCCGTTCACGAGCATGATGAGCCCTTTGTGGAACAGCTAGCTGTTGAAAAAGTCCAAAAACTTGTGAGCAAGCCTTTTCTCCCAGTAGGTGAGTATTACACCTGCTTTTCTGCACAGCACAAAAGCAAATTCCTTAATACAAGCCACAAATTAGCACTGTGATTCAGCTTGTGAAAACAGTGACTTCTTGGGTTTCTCTTTTTCTTTCTTTCTTTTCTTAAAGATAAAAGTCCTATTATTTCCTTTAAATGCCCCAAGCCCTGAAAGAGAGTTTGCATTGTAAATATTTCTTTACCAACTCAAATTTAACAGCATGAAACTTGTGAAATTTTCCACATTTGGACCAGGTCCCTGGATTGTATCGCCAGAGGTGTGGCTTTTGGCATTGATTTTTGTTTAATTTGGATGGCTACTTTCCAGAGAAATCAGTTTAACCTAATAAATTGTCACAGCTAATTCTACCACTCTGCACTCCTATCACTCTGGTTTTTTTAAAAAAAATCTTGTGAATCCATTCGGATTTTTAAAAAATCAATTTTGTTGAAGTATAATTTACACATTGTAGCCATTTCAGGTTTACAGTGTGATAACTTTTGACGGCCACATGCACCTGGGTGTTACCAGTCCATCAAAACATTTGCAGCATTTCCATCACCTGAGAAGTTCTTTTGTACCCCTTGGCAGTCAGTCTGCCCTTCTGCCTCCTGCCAGCACTGACCAGATCCCTAGCCCTGCAGGTTAGTGCTGCCTGTTGTAAAACTCCATATAAATTAAATGCAAGCACTTCTGTGTTTAGATTTCTTCACTTTGTTTTTGAGGTTACTGAGTTGTGTATATCCACCCGGTTTCTTCCTTTTATGGCCGAGTAGTCTAGTCTTTCCTCTTTCTCTGTTTTCCTGTGACTTTCTGTCTTTCTCTGTTTTTCTCTCTCCCCTCCTCCTTAAGGATCGACTGGTCTTTCCATTGTTACCTGTAGAGTCTTTTCTCAACTGGGCATTAATGTTATCTTTCACACAAACTGAAAGAGCGTATGGTAGTACCAGGGGAGGTGATCCAGCCCTTCCACCTTCACCATTAGCCTTAATCCCCCAGATTAGGGGGAGAAACTAACCCTAACCCAACAGACCCAAGTTTTGTTGTTTAGACAAAACGTTGGAGTTCTCTCAAATCCCGCTGCAGCCTCCACTTCCAGAGTGCCTTCCACAAAGGCTGTAGGTTCTTCGTGTTGCTTGTTTTTAATCTTAACCTTTTTGGAAAAAGAATTCAGTGATGATAATGGATTGTAATGGTAGCATTTTGTATATTATGGAGTTAAGTGCTGGGTACCTGTCCCCTCCTTTCTTGTCCCCTTTTGATGGGTAAGGAAAAAGTGCTGACAAGGAAACAGGAAAATGTCTTATAGTCTCTGCTAATGACATTTTCATCGATGAGAAAGTCCCATTCTTTTGGCTGTGTGTGCCTGATTGTGTGCCTGATCGTGTACACTATAGTATCTCATTTTTTAGTTGTAGAAAGAAAATGCTGTGGGTGAGAACGAGTATCTTTTCTGCAGTGGCGTCACCTGGGTTTGCCTTTTGTACAGGTGCCAGCTCCTCATGCCCCAGGAGGCACTGACAATGTACTCATAGACCTTGCATTTGTGCTTTTCATTGGTGACTTCCCATTTTGAAGGGAGCCAGTTTTTCTGGGAAATCTGCTGCCAAACTGAACTGAGATGGGTTGCTGTTATGTCTCTGCAGGCAAGGCGTTGGTGCCACTGAGGCGTGCGGTCCCTGTGAGCGCTGTGGAGTTGGGAGCCATGTACAGACACTCGGAAAGGGTGCCCCCCCCACCCCCCCGTGACACTAGGTTTCCGACTTGCAAATCTGGAGAACTGAAGTCCTGGTGGAAATACTCCCTGGCTGATGTATAGAAACTTGTTGACTTAACTGCATTTAAAGAACCAATTATTAGAAAACTAGTTTCTTCCCAGTTTAGGGGGATTTTTCAGACAAGGAAATACCTTAAATACCTTTGGCATCTTCTCTATTGTCAAGTGAGTCCCGCCCTTGGGCCTAAGGAGGGTGGAAATTGGTAATTACCTTTGGCCTGTCTCTCCCCTGATAGGCTCAATCCCTCTGATGACCCTGGTGGCCCAGAAGTCCCCATGGAGATCTGCTTTTGTTTTTCTCTTCTTTTGGTGGTGGTGGATACTGCATTTGGACCCAAGGCTCAGGGTGTCCCAAGGCAAGACTCTCTAATTCTGGGTAGTCAGGAATCAAGTGTTACTCTTCACAGGTAGGTGTAAGGTCAAGGGATGGGCTTAAGGCACTGAGGTAGTGAACAGCAGAGGCTGTAATGCAGTTCAGGTCAAGATATAGCCTGAGGGTGCTATGGCCCATGTTGGGTTTTCTCTACTCCTTTGCTCCCTGCACTGATTCTGTCAAATTACTCATTTATTTTTTTGTGTGTTTTTGCCGCTACCTCAAATACCTTATTTGTTATTTACTTGTTTCTGGTTTTCTTCACCAAAATATAAACTTATAATATGATGACAATGAAAGTAATACAAATCATAAAATGAGGAGTGGGAATCTTTTTGCCGTTGAGGTGAATTGTCTTGGTCATGGTACTTAGTGTTTGTTGGAAGAATGAATGAACAAACAGTATTGTGAAATTTGCTGTCATTCAAATTGTGACGTACGGTGTTAGAATTCTTACAGGCAGGGATTTATTTTCATAAAGGACAGTGAGAGGTAGTTATAAACCAAGCATTAGACATAACTCACAGTGTGGTGCTTGTGTGTGGAGAGGGACAGAGACCCAGAGATGCAGCTGAGGCCTCCTGCCGTGGGAGGAGGGAGGAAGCTTGACTTTGAAAAATGTCAGAGGCAGTCCATGGCACACAGATGCCAGAAGTAGACCCTGAAGGTAAAGTCTGGGGACTGTGAAATGACTGAATGGTAATAATCAGTGAATTATTATTAATTGTTCTTTGTTGTCTTTGTTATTCTTAGTTTCTACACCACTTTGGTAAAACAAAAAGAACACACATACTTGGCTTGATTTGTTTGGTCATGGCTGCCACTGTAGAAAAGCCTTTCAAAAGAAATAGAAGGGTACTTTTGGCAGCACACATACTAATATCAGAACAATGCTGAGGATAAGCATGGCTCCTGTGCAAGGATGACACACAAATTTGTGAAGCATTCCGCTGGACAGTCAGGTTTGGATTATGCCATTTCTGAAATTAATATAGACTCCTCAGTAATATGTTTTGAATTGGATTCTTGTCTTATAACTATTACATAATAATAAATTAGAAAAAGAAGAAAAAAAGGGAAAGAGTGACATGCTTGTCCAAAAATGATTAGTGTATGTAAGTATATTGATTCTGCCAGAAAGAAGAGTTTAGATGTTTTATTACAAATGTAACTTCTTTAAGAGGCCAGGTAGTAAACATAATCTATGGGACCAGGGAGGATGAAAGAGAGAGCGGGAGAGAGATGAGTTACTTTGGAATGTTGTTCAGCTTGATGATGGAAGAATTAGCAAGGTTGATGGCCGGCTGTACCAACTGCCTTCCCAAGATCATAAGAATGTGTGATTTGTTGCCTTATCTTGAAGAACTCCAGCCTCGTATATCAGTGGTCCTCAACCTTTTTGGCACCAGGGACAGGTTTCATGAAAGACAAATTATTCCACGGACCAGGGGTAATGGTGGGGGATGGTTTTGGGATGATTCAAGCATATGACATTTACTGTGCAGTCAAACCTCTCTGCTAATGATAATCTGTATTTGCAGCAGCTCCCCAGTGCTAGCATCACTGCCTCAGTTCACCTCAGATGGGGCGTGGCTGTAAATTGAGGTGAAGCTTTGCTGGCTGGCCCACTGCCACTCAGCTCCTGCTGGTACCAGTCTGAGGCCTGGGGGTTAGGGACCGCAGTCATACATAGCTTTGGTCTTTAACATGGGTATCATAGTGTTGTCAGTAAACTACAGAGTCAAATGTGGAGTCTGCTGTTTCAACTCAAAAAAGTCGTGTATGTAGCAACTGTCATCTATCCAGAGTGAGACCAGGATACTTTAATAACTGGGATGGCATATGGCCAAATAAGTGGAATTTCTTCAGCTACTTCAAGTCACCACTGTTTAGCCCCCAGTCCTCAGAATTGTGGTTGTCCTGAGTTACCCAAAACAGTTTCTACCCAGATGTTTTTTGTACTTTTTTCTTAGTTTAATATTGTAAGCAGAACAGGAAAAGTGCATTAATGAAGCAAGTCCTGTGGTGTGTGCTGCCTGGGCCCAGTGTGCTTTCTGTACTTTCAGTACCTGGTATTACTGATTACTGTCTTTTGACATTTCTTATAGTTCCTAAGCATATGAAGAACAAAGTGATACTTTAAAAATTAATGGTCTTTTTGTCTTAAGATTGATTTCTGAGTAACGGAGGGCATAAACTGGAGCCAGGGTTAGAGCACAGATAATTTTCATAGGTTCTGCTTCCTTTTGTCTTGGTCTTATTCCACAAATGTTATCTTGTTAAGTATTTTCTCCACTAATACTAAAAGTACAACTGAAGTGGGACCTATATATAGTTTTGATTTTAAAAAGGGGACTTTATGCTTGAAAAGATACGTAAAATACAGATTCTGTGCCTCTACTCTTAGATGCAAATGTTACCCTGCAGAGGTTGCTAGTTGGGGATATCTTATAATGAAGATTGCTTCTTTAATCATTTTAAGGTTTGTTGCTGAGAACAGTAGTATTCCTTATGCTTTGTTCTGCTTGCCAGTAATAGTGGTGGTACCATCCAAAAAAATGGGGAGCTACTCTTATCCCCCCTTTCAAGTAATATGAAATAACTAGCAGAGAAACACTACATATTTTAGTGTTTGCTTTGCATGTTGGCCAGTTGGATTGGGGGTGAGGGAAAGAGAAACTCTTGAGTGAGCTGTGTGTGCAGCCTTTCAGACTATTGAACCTGTCACTGTTAAATAAACCAGTGGAACTAAATTTCTTTATTGGAGACTGCAGAAAATGAGGAATTTCTGTCCATCCAGTTACTTTTAGAATGTTATCAGTCTCTTTAAGGAGCTCAGCTACCGAGTTATTATAATGAGGGTTTTTTTCCCCCCCGTTCTATTTTGTTTTGAGACAGGATCTCACTCTGGAGTGCAGTGGCATCATCATAGCTCACTGCAGCCTCCAACTCCTGGGCTGAAGCCGTCCTCCCTCCTCAGCCTCTCAAAGTGCTAGGATTACAGGTGTAAAACCACCACTGCCGGCCTTACTATTCAGTTTTTAACAGACCTTTGAAAATAGTATGATTTAATTAAGTGACCTCTGTGAGTGACCTTGGGCAACTCATTTATCCAGTCTGTGCTTCAATTTGCTCAACTATAAAAACCTTTGTCATAGGGTTGTCATGGCATTTCTATGAACTGTGTATGTTTGATCTAGAAAGAGTCCCTGTAGACAGTCTTAAGTTTGCTGGTTGTGATTTTATACTTCCTTGTCCTACCCAGTTATTTATAATTAGAAATGGCTCTTTGTTGCATGTATTTAATTTGATTCTGTCAATTTAGCAGTAGAATTTTTATAGTCAGAAGTAACTTCTTCCTGTCCCTCTGAAATCCCCTTGAGAAAGGAGTAAGAAACAGCTTTCATGATCAGTTCAAAAATAAACTATCTCTAAAACGTAGAGACAATATCAATACATCAGTTTTTTTCCTCCTGATATTTTACAGGAAAATGCAAGTCTTAGGATAATAGTTAGACATCCCAAGGTGGTTACGGTTTGGTGTAAGTTTAGGAGTCATTTAAAAGGTGATACATGGATTTACAGTTTGTTTGAAATCTGAGGTAATCAGCCAACATTGTGGTAAGAGTAATTTCCTCCAAAACTCCCTTGGAAATTCTTACCTTTTACTTAAGTAAACCTGGAGTTTTAGTTTTGCCTCTTGAACTTGAGTTTTGCCCTCCTTACGTAATCAGTTAAGGTGTGTTTTCCCAAAGATACCTGAGTGCTTACCATGTAACTAATGGGCCTAGTCTTCATCAGAAGGTGCCCTTTGAATCCCCAAGGTGTTGGTTCTGGAATGCAATTTTTGGATTTTCATTTGAGTGTGTTTCTCTTGCTGAGAATTTTGAATCTCAGAAAGTGCCGAGGTTGCCTGTTCTAGCTTCCTGCTCCTCACCTTCACCGCACAAAACTGGGGTGTGGAGAGTCGATTGGGCCCGAGTGGGGAGGTGCTGATCCCTGTCAAGGGTTGGTTTCTTCATTCCCAGCCCTGCTCACACAAAACTTGTGCATTTAGGCCTCCCTTCTCCTGCCAGGCTGGCCCACAGGGGATAGGTGAGGATGCACCAGGGAGGCAGAGGCAGGGTTGTTTTCTCTGGCTCTGAGGTTTGCTGATGTTGCTGGGCCTTGAGCACACTCCAGATAAGTGAATATGTCAGCTGTGAGAGTAAGAATGATTAAACAAACAGATCTTGTTCTGCGTTTGCATTTAAACTTCAAAGGAAAAGCTGAAATCCAGGGCCCAGCTGGAGGACACGTGGGTCTAGCCAGCATATTAGGTTTAACACTGAGTGGAGAAGGACAGAGAGAAAGGAGTGAGGTGTAAAGGAAGAGGCATGTAGATGTCCCCATGAAACAGGCAGGATTTTGATCTTGGATACCTGGAGCGCTGTACGAGTGGGGCAAGAACTTGCAGGGCTTTTTGTCTGTGTTTTGATGGTGGTGGTTGCTGCCACCTGTCTACAAGGAGAGAAGCTGCTTCACAGCACTCCAGCTGCAGAGTTGCAGGGAAATAGAGGCGGCGATCCTCACCACACATGCTTGCCCTGGCATCAGAGGCGCCTCTGCCCTCCTTCTCTCAGTACAAGGCATCTCGAGGGACCATCATTTGGGGCAGGTCCGATTGACTGGAGTGACTCTGCTAGGGCCGCTTGCCTCATTTAAAAATGCTGTGTTGGAGTAGAAACAGTGAGGGGTGGGAAAGGTAACAGAAACCTCTTGGGATTCCTGGATTGCTCAGGATGTTATAAACTGTGAGTGCTTTCTTTGATCTTGGAGGGTGGTGTGGGGTAGGCAAGAAAAAGGGGGTGGTGGTTATTGAGAAGAGGGCTGGAGCCAGACAACCATAATGGCTTGTCCAAAGGCTGCTGTGAATCCCGGTGGCAAAAAGCTCTGCACTTCCCACTAATTTCTGTTTTCTTTACTGTGGTTGGCTTTATTAAAAGGGCATAAGGAAAGCAGCCTAGACATTTAGTTCCAATCAGCTTTCTCAGCTAACAGGAGAAAAAAAAAAAATCTGCCCTCTCAGAGAAAGTAGGATGGCTGGCTTTTAAGGCTTATGTACTTTCTGGGGGGAAGGGAGTTGTCTGTCTGTCTGTCGATCTGTCATGTATATATTATGGCTGGAATGTTACAAATCACTAGAGATTCATGAGACACATTCTGTTTCAAAACATGGGAAGGTTTGATGTTGGGGGACCAATGAAGGGGGCTGCTGCCTTAAGCATAATGTTAAAAGGGTGGCTGTACAATCCCTGTATCTTGTGCAAGGTTTGCCTCTCCCCGGTTCTGCACTGGCTGTTACGTGTCTGAGTGACATGGAATATCTGTGGTTTCTGGAACAAAGTTAGGAAATGAGATCTGTGCTTGAGGGAGAAGCAGGAAAAGTTTAAGCTGAGGATGGCCCTTTAACTTTCTATGATGAAAAACTACCTACTCTATGGTTGTAAATTATGTAAATTAAAAAACACAGCAGTGGGTTCTTATTAAACAAATTATGTAAATTGATGCAGTCATCAAGCTTTTTGCTTGACTGCATCATTTACCTTTTGATTTCAGAGAATTTCAGCCCTATGACTCTCTTCCTTATTTGAACTAGAGCTGAGTGACTGAGATATTTCAGTCACACCCTAATTAGGGAGTGTATCTATGTAAAGTCAAGCGGTTAACTTTAAGTACATGAAAGAACCTGATTAATTTGAGCTCACTAGTTTCTTCCATTGTCCCAGTTTGTTTTTTCAGTACGTTTCAAATCTGTAGCCAACACATTAGATTTAACAGGGAGCCCAATAACTTCTGATCCTGTGTGGATCAGTGTCCAGGGAAAGCTGGCTGCAAGAGACTGGTCCTGGAAGCTTGCGAAGAGAATAGAATATGCGCTGATGTTTTTATTTCCCCCACTTAGTGTTCAGTTAAGATGCAGGCAAAGTCTTGGTGATATGCCGGTAATTCAAGCGAGGTTAATGCTGTTTCTTTTCCATCATGATCAATTTAAAAGAGGAAAACCTTGAATGGTAGTTCATAGAATGAATGGGTGAGAATAGAAAAATATATTTAAGAAACTCAGTGATTGTCTCTTACATGCATTTAGAATGGATTGGTAGGTTAGGGGGGCTCTTTCATGCAAGTAGTTTGAAGTAGAAGGTGAAGTGTTGACTTGATCACTATCAAAGGCTTAGGTAGATGTGATTTTGGAGGTTGTTTTGAATCCTGTGCTTTACCTTCATCTGGTATTCATTACAATGCAGTTCTTAAACAAGATGAAACTATATAGCTAATGACATAAAATGTTTCCTTCTTATCTAATCAGGAATCTTTCTTGAGTACCTAGATTAGATGTTATTCAGAAAGGATAATATAGGAAATAATTACCCACTTTTTTTCATTTGTGGAATTAACCATATGGCCTTAAATTTACATATATTGCATGTGAAAATAAAGCCAAAAAAGAGCAGTCTATAGTATTTTCAGCAGGGGTACACAAGAATATGCTATTCTTGATTTTTTTTTTTTTTTAACTTTGGTATGAAATATGACCTGCAGTTTGGAGTATTTTTGT
Organism: Lepilemur ruficaudatus; assembly: GCA_963574885.1. Lineage (NCBI taxonomy): Eukaryota > Metazoa > Chordata > Mammalia > Primates > Lepilemuridae > Lepilemur > Lepilemur ruficaudatus. The sequence goes on from CAUYRT010072384.1 coordinate 27,516, forward strand.
ATTATTGATGCATTTACCCATCTTGTTTGGGATTTTTGTGAAATTGTAGTATTCTAATTTGGGGATGGGAGGCAGTGTATCATGATGAATACAATTCCTTCAATATGTGTACATATATTGATTGTGCAAGTATTTTATTTGATTGCATTTTGATTGTATTTTATAGTAGTATGTTGTGAGCAGCTTGAAGAAGCCAGAAAGTCACAAAAGATTTTTAGGAAGAAAATAAACTAGATCTCTGCAAGAATTCAATAGTTTGGTTTCTCAGTGTTGTCAATTATAGAATGCCTGGCCCCATGCCAATTTATATTATATTGAGCTTTAATATCAATATAATCAACCATTCCTTGTGTGAATCAAGGAGATGCCATTTTTTTACACAAAAAAATCATAATAGTTATTTGTGAGTTGTTTACTCTGTGTACTAACTGAGGCTAATTGTTCCCACATGAGTGTTCAGAATATTATTTACAGCACACATTTCATTAATTTCATAAGCTGAGAATTAAGTGGTAAAGCAGTACAATTCAAAGTGTGTTTGACCAAATATTTTACAAGTTTTTAAACCTTTTTGGTTGGATCAAGAAACATGGTTTGTAGCTTTTTATTACTTCTGCAGTGTTTCTTAAATATTGGTGGCAGTGAAATCAAGTTCTTATCTATTCACAACCAAAGACTGTGTCAGGGGATTTCTCTATTTCATAACTTGTCATTAAAAAAACCATGATTTTCTTCAGCATCTCATATGACTACTTGTCATATTTAAAAACTAATTGCTACACTCTTCTTTGGGTCAATGGCTAAGTAAATTAGCAACAACAAGCGCAAACAACAGAAATACTTGGTATGAGAAGTTAGTCAATAATAGAGTGTGAATTAGAATAGCAATCTAATTTTATAATTGGAAGAGCTCTTAGAATTATGTCTAATGGTTCATGGGGGGTGTGGGTGGGAAATCTTTATAGCTCCTGTTCGGTAAAATTAAAAATATGAAAGTAGAAATTTCAAATACACACCAAAAAACCCTTGTAGAATGATGATCATTTATTGGACCATAGTAGTCAAAGAGCAGTAAGAAGAGTGAGGGAAAGGCACATGGGCTTCTTTGCCTCTGATTCCTAGATCTGGTTAAAGAACAGTGTATTCAAATAAAGCCATATTTCATTCCTCTCGGGACCAATTTATTATTGATTTGCAAGTGCCTGCAAGATGTTTTATGACATAGTGTGTTTCCCTGTGCCCATGAAGCTCTGGACTCAACCAGCTAGGTGTGTGCTTTGTAACATCCCTCATTCCCCTGACTCCTTTCCTTTTCTTCTAGAATGGGACATCCTAGATAGAAGCACCTACCCTGCAAGGACTTAGTGAGTTTTAATCCCCTGAGAAATGCTAAGAATAGTGCCTGGCATATTTCAGGGATTTGTCTAACTCCAAATCCTGGGCAGTATTTTTAACCAGGGGTCAGGGAGCATCTGCGGTCAGCCATTGGTTGACCCAGACCTATTCTAAGTCATTTAGCCAGTCAGATAGCAAATTAGGGAGCGAGCAGCTCATTTGGGGTGTTTGAGGACTCTGTAAACCCTGGGGGTGATAGCAGGGAAGATCTCAGGATACAGAAAGATAGATGATTTCATAGCTACTTCCAGATTATGCCTTCGAAGAAAATAAAACTCCCCCCGCCCCCAGATTCCAGAGTATCAGACATAACCATAATATAAACATAACAGCACATTCTTAAAGGAGAGAGAAAAATTCCAAGCTGTTTTGAATTATCTGGTTTGTTTGAGATTGGTTTGTATGCGATTTGGTCGTAAATGCTAAGGTAACAAACACCAGGACTGTAGGTTACTTTCCCCCACAGCACTCTGGTTATAGATTTTCTGACACATTCATTCTGGCCATTTGTCTTCTCCGCTCCTCATGGCTGTGGTAAGGAGCCTTTTAGATCTGTGTGGGTGGTGGGCTTTTGCCTGCTGGGCGGGCAGGCACAGCCTGCTTCCCCAAATGCATTGCTTTCTGCATCCATTAAGCACATCTGAATTGCATAGGATTAACTATCTCTTATTCTTTGCATCTCCTTTCTTACAGTGAAGGAATGAGCGTGGTTGTGTGTGCCTGCGTGTGACTCACCGTAGCCTAGCCTGGGTGTGCTGCGGCACCAGGGAAGTGCAGCCCTCCTGGACTGCCCATGACTTTCGTAGGTGTGTGGGCAACTCCCTACTACCCAGGAGTCAAACCAGGGCTTATTTGCCCATTGGTGCTTTTCCCTTGACGCGGAGCTTCTCACCTTGTGTCCTGCATGTTAGTACTTAGGGTCTGCCCATTGATGTCATTTTACCCTAATTACCTCTTTAATACAGACACATTCTCAGACACTGGGAGTTAGAACTTCAACACACACGACTTTTTAGGGGACACAGCTTAGCCCTGAAAACTTGCAGCGTTGTCTTTTGAAGAAAATTGGTTTTTAATTCACATGCAGCGCAAGGTATTTTTATCATTCCTCCTTTTTGTGTTCTACGAAGTTGTGTTATCTCTTATGCTTCCTCTAAGAGCTCTATAATTTTTTTTTTTCATATTGGCTACGGTCACTTTTTGAGTTACAATGATGAGTTGGAGGTGATTTTTAAGAAAAACAAATGTTCTTTTTTCCTTTTGATATTTAAACTCTAAAAGCAATCCATGTTCTTTGTCAGGGAATTTCAAAGCCCAGAAAGGAGCAAAGTAAATAAATTACACTCTAGTCTGTCTAATCCCTCTCTCTAGAGGAAATGTTTTCATTGTGTTTGTATGTGTGTATAATTTCATTTTCCCCCTATAATAAGGACCATACCATACTTTCAAAACTTGAGTTTTTCCACTTAATTTAGGCACCAGCCCACCACCTTCACTTACTTCCTCTTCAGACACTGTTTTTTCTTCCTGTTTTGTTTTCTTTATAAAGACTATTAGATACCTTGTACCAGAGAGGTAGTGATTTTGTAAATGTGGATCTTTATTTGTGCTAAGAAATTTTTAACTGAGACCCAGTATTTGGGTAAACGTGCACATGTGTGTACACACAAACTGAAACAAGTTTCAGTTTAGCCTCACTGTCATTACTATCCCTTGATATACTCTGATCTTATCCAGTCTTTCTTCCCCTCTATTTGATTTAAAAGAAAAGCGCTTGTCAGGAGACCCAGTATATTGATTTTCTATTAGGGATCAGCAGTCTAGAAAACAGTGCATGTTGAACGTTCACAGCTTGTCTTGGATTTAGATGTGGCAATGTTTGAAGGCACTTAGTACCAGTGTTTGTTACACAGAGGCCCTTCCTTCACGATGGTGCTGTGAGCAGGAGGGTTCTTAGGGGTGACAAGATGTTCTTTTTGCCAACTCAGGGCAGTCATTTCACCTTGCAGTACAGAAGACTGGAGAGTCTTTGCCAAGACCGGTATTAAGAAAATTCTGCTTTTCCTCTACAGACTTTTCTGTCTGTCACAGTGGTTCTCAGAGTGTTATCCAGGGATCCCAGGATCAGAGTCTGTTTCGGGGAGTTCGCAAGGTAAAAAGTGGTATAGTACCAAGACGTTTTCCTTTTCCAGTCTCCTCCTCTCCCGAACGTGCCGTGGGACTTCCCAGATGCTACGTGATGTGTGATATCACATCAGATTGAATTCAGTTATGAGAAGGCAGCTGACTCCCATTAAGCCAGATATTAAAGAGATCTGCAAAAGTGGAAACAGTGCCACTTTTCTCACTAAGTTTTTTCACTTTGGAAAACATAATTTTCATAAAAGCTATATTTATGTTAACATGTAATGGCTTTATTTTCTACATGAATTAATACATGTTTTAAAAATTTCTGTTTTAAGTTCTAGCATGGTGTACATCAATATATGTATATAAAACCCATGTAAACAACAGCTCTTTTGTCTCCTTAACAATTGTTAAGAGTTCAGAGGGACCCTGAGACCAGTTTGAGAATTGCCGCTCTATCTACATGTTGTGTGGTTTAAATGCCTTTTTTCCTAGAGAGATACTGTCCCCCCACCCAACCTCTATTTTGAGAAATTGCAAACATATGCGAAGGTAGTGAAAATATACAATAGACTCCTACAGACTGTCTCCTAGTTTCGGAAGTATCAAGCATGGTGCTTTTTGTCTCATTTATACCTTTACTTTCGCATATCATTTAATGTGTAAACATTTTAACATTAATCTTTAAAAGATGGGAGGTCTAGTTGAAGCAAATGTACCCATGATACTGATAAAATAAATTATGTGTCACTGTTCACAAATTTCACCTATTAGTCATGTTTTAAAATAAAGATTAACTTAATATAAGGTTTATACATTGAGATTGATGGATACTACATAACTTTATTTTTTATTCCCCCCACCCCATTTGATTTTCTTGAATAAGTGAGGTCACTTGTTCTAAGAGGCACAACTTTTGAGAGTGAAACTTTGTCTGTCAGCAACATTTGGGCCCGAACAGAAACACACTTCTGATAGGGTTTTACTTTTGGGCTAGGACTGCCTCCCCACCCCTGAAAATCTTACTCTGCCAGGCTCCCTTCTTTTTCTTTTCTTTTTTTCTCTTTAGCCGTTTTTTTAAAAACAAAATTTAAAAAGTGATAAAAACAGTAACTTTTAGGCTCCCTTCTGACTAGCCTCCATATTACCCCTCCATATTTTAATACTCCCTTATCAGTCTCTCTGGGTGTAACTCTCTGATATCTGTAACGTTCAATTTGGTAAGGCCACGAGGGGGAGATCCAATGACATCTCAGGCAGGGGTGCATGGGAATGAACCTAAATTCAGCCACCATCGCTTGCGTTCTGGAAGTGCGTTGTGTATGCGCAGGCATGGTGGTGGCTGGTGGTGGCTGGCTGGCTGTGGGTGGGTGGCAGTGGGTGACGGTGGGAGGGGAGGAGAAAAGATGACTAGGAATGAAGGACTCATGAAGCCACAGAAGGATCTGGGGAAAAGAAGACCCCATAGCAATCTCTTTGGGGTAAAATAGCAGGACTATAGAAATCTGGTTCCAGGGCAGTCTGTACAAAAGGTATAAAGCTGTAAATCCAAGAGTCAGATTAACACGCTTAGAGATGAACTGTGTCTAAATGAAATCTCTGCCCTCTTTACAGTCTCATCCTTCAAGATTCACTGTTACTTCCTTTGTGAAACCTCTTCCATCCCCTCTGCTAGATGCATCCTCCATGTTGGTGTAGTTCTTGTGTGTACCTTGTTCATATTTCTGTCCCACACGCACCACACAGGCTCCTAATGGTTTGTTTTCAGAGGCACCTCCTCCCTCTTAGCTGTCCTGGCCTTCTTTGTTCTAGCCTGTTCTGCAATTGTCAGTGAGTACTACCACAGACCTAGCACCGTGTAGTTGTTCAATAAATGACGATCAAATGAAAGAATCACCCTGAGTTCATGAAGGGAAAAATGCCAGGAGGTGAGGCATAAGGATCAATTTCCTGTGACACCCAGGAAACACTTTCCAGCACACTGTATGGCTTTGTAGCTCCTGACATAAGGATTGCATACACTCACCGTAAAGAAGCAAAGAGCCCCCATAGAGGCACCTGCATGGAATTCAGGTGGCTCCTAGAACTTGCAGTGGGATCCACTGTTTGTTGAGAAGCTGTATGTACCACTCGGGTGCAAGATGTGCTTCACGTCTTTTACTTCCCATTCCTGTAACACCTCTGCTTGCGGGTTGCTGTTTCCCTTGCTCTGTTACCTCCTATCTGTAGGAATTGGGCAAGTTAGTTGAAATGCTGATAATTGAGAGTAATAGCAAAACTTGCTATCGTTCAGTGTCATTGGGAGGGTTAAATGATTATACATGTGTACTGCTTAGCCTGCTAAGTTTTATTGAATGAGTATTTCTGTTGTTCCAGAAGAGGGATCCTAAATATAAAAATGTTTATGGAGATTGCTCAGTGTATTATAACTTCAGTAAGTGCTAAAGCCAGGACTGAAGTCTATCTTACTCCAAACTTCAGAACACACACAGACATAATAGGTGTTCCTGGCCTCAAAGCAAGAGATTCAAATGGTTGAGAAACCCCTTCCCCTGATTAAAATGTATAATGACTTCATTTATATCAGTGCAGCACCCGTTAATGGGTCATGGACCGTCGCTGCATCAGGAAGTTACTTGTCAGGCATGCAGAGTGTAAAGGGCCCTCTTAGATTTGTAGCCACAGAGGTCCCACCCTTGTGGGGACGGGCTCGGCTCAGAGGCGCACCCCTTGTTCATCCAGCTGCTGCTCAGTGGGCAGGAGTGAAAGCCAGGGAAGTAACTTCTAGGCCTTCAAATGTAATGCCCTTCTGAGGGGCTTTTTACTAGGTCCTCAACTTTCCCTTGTGGCCACATGAATATCTGTACACCTGTTGTTGAACCCATTAGCTTAAGGAAAGCAAAGTAGGTCAGAAACAGAATTTAGGAACTGGAGCAAACATTCAGTGTGTTGGTGCTTGAGTTGAAGGAGGGAGAAACAAATGCCCTTTTAATAACTTCATTGGGTTATTTTGGTATCCCCTTAGGCCTGCAATTCTCTCCTGAATCATTGATCTTATGATCCCTTGGGACTCTGGTTTGGGATTCTTCTGCCCTGTGGTTGTGATTAATCCTGCAGGGGGTGGGCCTGGGAAGTGTGCTGCCAAAGGGTAGGGTTTAAAGGGACACCCTGCTGAGCTCTTACTGAGAGAGGTTTGAGGATGATTGTGCTGAGAGGAACTCAACCATTCTGCCTCTTCTCACTGTGAACCTTTGGGAATTGCGTGTGTGGGTGGGATGTACCGGACTTGCATGATGGTCTCTCTCGCTGTCCCTGTCCCCATTGGAGGGCGCACAGATTAGTTAATGTCTCCCTTTCATGACCAAGAGCTTTCATCTTTAATAAGCGGGTTAAACAGCACACACACTCAGTCTTTGAAGGTCAGGCAGCCATTTGGATTTTGTCTTCCCATTTCTAAGACTGCTGTTAGTTTTTGTGCAAAGTTTGGATTCTTTGGGCTTTAAAATGCTTTCTTCCTTTGCCCACCCATGAAATACCCTTATCCTTCTTGGGGGGAGGAAAAGAAAGGGCATCAATCTATGTTAGGCTGTTCATGCTGTCTATTTTTTGGGGGAAATGTTTGTAGAATTTGGGTGGATGTTTGTGTTGTTTTGTAGTCTTGATTTCAAAAACTTATACCTTGGATATTTTTTTACATGCAGGTCAGTGCTGAACAGTGATGGCAGAATTTTGCCCTCACTTAATTCTCACTGGGTTTCTGGGTTTTACTGTAATTAAATTTGGCATTCATTTAAGGAATGAATTGTGATGTTCTCTGGTCATGACCTAGGAAAAAGGATATAGATTTGCTCCAGGAGTGAATTCTGGTGAGAACCTTTGTATTCCCCTTTGCTCTTTGATTTCACAAGTTGGGCTGTAACTTTAAAAGAAACTGTAGGGGCTGTTCCCCAGGTTATTCACAAAAGGAGTCTTTGTCTGCTTTTTCATTCACCATCTGGTTACAAAGCTAAATTGCTTGTTTTAATTATTTTCTACTTGTGTGGCCAGGAGGTTATATGGTCTGGTGAGGTTACATTATAAGCTCATGCACTCATTAATACCACTGAGTCCACATCCTGCGCCAGCACCAGAATGGTTAAGTCGATCCACTTGTGTGGCCAGAGCCTGATACAACACAGTGGTCACAACCAAATTACCGGAGGAAGTGTGGTGTCAGTGTGTGGGTTTTGCTCTTTTCTTTTTTCATTTTAATCTCCAATAATGTTAATTGTTTCAGTGCATTTTTCTTCCAGCAGAAATATGCTTAAGTTTGCAATCTTAGATTACTGCATAGTGTTTATTAAAGGGATATTCTATATTTCAAAAATTGGTTGTCCTGATACGTTAAAAGCATAGGATGTAAAATAAAATATTCAAAACGCTTAACATTTTGAATACTCCACAGCATGAATAATGGAAATTGTGTAGTCAGAAACTCCTCTGTGCAGTCATTATTTTTGGTGAATCAGCCAAAAGATGCAGTCATTGCAGAGAGGTATTGTTTCAGACTAGGAAAGTGACATCAAAAGCTTTCTCTTAAATCCTCCCTCAGTTCACCTTCCTGCCTGGGAGTACTGAATACTTACTTCAAAGCAGTCAGTGTTTTAAAAAGATGACTTTTTTCATGTTCTGTAAAAGATTGTTAGGTATTGTAATTAAGCAATTGTTTCTTAGGATAGTCTTTTAAATGCAGAGAAAATTTCATTGTCTTGTGAAATTGTCTTCAAATTCATTGTCTTGTGAAATGAGCAGTAGTTCTAGAACTACTCTCCACTCCTCATTTAGAAAAGCAACACAGACATGTTAGGTCCATAGTCGGGATTGAAAACAAAGAGTTCCCCCAAAAGTATTTTACTTAAAGCTGTCCTTTTAAGCAACAGTTTAAGAAGTATCCCAGACTTAATGTCTTTACTTCTGGACTGAATTGTGCTGTTCAATATTTGCGAGCATGCCTGCCAAGGTGCAAACCATTATAAATGCATGCTTGGGCGCAGGAACCGAGACTGTTGGAAAGAAGTAGGGCCAAGCTAGAAACCACTTGCTCTAACTTAACCATATAGCAGAGTGCAGAAGGTAGAAATGAGGGGAGGGGACTGAAATGTGCTAGGAAAAATATGCTGGCAAAGAAAGATGAGTACATATATGTGGAAACAACACCATCAATAATTTATTAGTATTTACAGGGGTGTTACAGTTATGTCATAAAAACAGAAATTAGCAATTTGCCTCAGGAATTTGACTTTCAGATATAGCTGAATATTAACTGGAGCTTAAACATGGCTCACAATTCTTTTTATTAATGAATTATAACATATGTAATAGTGTTAACATAAAAGACTCCCGAGAGTTAAAACCAAATCTTAATTTTCATTTCATTAGATGTGCAGGTATTTGAAAGCAGCACTGTGTAACAACAGTTTTATTATGTGGAAGGAGCAAAATTTAATATCTGTTCCAAATTACCCGTAACATCCCCATACTTCTGAGAGAATATTTATCTAATAATACAGTGCAAAAGCCTGTATCTCAGCTCCAGAAGAGGCCAAGGTGTTTGAAAAAAGAAATTGGCCTGTGGCTTAGGTGGATTCTTGTTATATATGTATAGTTGACCTTCTTGGGCTCCCGCCAGTCTGATAGGCCTTCTAAGTTGTCACCGCACTTTAGGGATTCACTTGTCTACACCAGCAGAGCTGAAAAATGGGAGCAATTTTTGGTGTGGGTTTGTCCTAAGAAATAGTCTAAATTGGGGAAAAGCTTTCAGTACATATGTTCTTACCTGTCCACTCCTTGTTTCTTAAGCTTCTTCCCATATTCTTCTTTTTTTTCCCCTTTAAACATTAACAGCTTTATTCATCTATGTAATCCATACACTGTAAAATTAACCCTTTTAAAGTATCAATATATACAACACAGTGTCTTTTAGTATATTCATATTTATGCAAGCCATCACTACTATCTAATTTTACACTATTTTCATCACCCCGCAACAGAAACTTTGTACCAATTAGCAGTCATTCCTTCCTCCCTGTCCCTAGTACCAAATCTCTAATGTCTTTTCTGCCACTGTGGATATTCCTATTGTGGACATTTTGTATAACTTGAGTCATATACTGTGTGGCCTCATGTGTCTGGCTTCTTTCACTTAGCATAATGTTTTCAAGGTTCATCTGTGTTGTGCCATGAATCAATACTTCATTCCTGACCTCTTTCCCCATAATTATTTTTTAAATGTTGGTGAAATATAACCAACACAAAATTTTGTCATTGTAACCACTTTTAGGCGTGCAATTCAGTGGCGTTGACTAGATTTGCATTGTTGTGCTACCATCACCACTATCATTTGCATAATTTATTCCTTTTTAGTGCAGAACACACCACATGTTATTTATCCAGTCATCAGATATTCTAGCTAGATGAGTGTCCAGATTGGTTCAAGAATGTGTCGGTAAAAGAGAATCAAAGGAAAGGCAGATTTGGTTATGTGTGATTAGAAGTAAGAATCAAAGTTGGTTCCATAACACATTAATGATCAGAGAATTTGGGGCAAGGGAACCATAAAGCTGAAGTGGTAGTAGTTCAAGAGGAGTCAGCTGTCACGCAGGATATTCTGGTGAATAGAAAGGTGCATTCCCCCCGCTTCCCGCGTGTGGTTATTGGTTCAGATGGACATACAAAACAATTAGTGGGCAAACCTTTAAAATATGACATTTTAGCATGTGGAAGTTCATAACCACAAAGGAAGGCTTGCTCAGAACATGCAAAGGTGTTCCCAGAGCATGTATAAGTCTGTACAGATGTGCAAACAGGAATTGATCTGGCAGCATGAAGACACAGCAGCCTTCTCTAATTAAAGCCTCTTGATGACATTAAACTGTGTTGCTTAATTATAATAAATCATACATTAACAGATCATGTCTCTGAAGAGGCATTGTCAGTGTGCTGAATAAAATTTGACCTTGTAATCACAGGGGTTCCTATGGAGCGATGGCTTATGTCACCAGCAGGAATGGGAGCTTTATTTGTGTTACTTTGGGAGAACTCGAGTCTTGAGAGAGAATGCTTCCTGACTTATGAAGATACTTTTTATATATGCATATATGTTTGAAATGTGAGGACCTCTTACATATATTAAAGGTTTTGCATTCATTGTATGTGCATTTTTTTTTTTTTTTAAACTGCTACTGCATTCCTGACCACCGTCTCTTCATCTTCAGCTGGTCTGGCTTGGTTTAAATTACACAGCAGTTTCACCCACTCCTTTGGCTTTTGGAGTACCAGCTTTCTGACTGCCAGATGGGTCAAGCAGGTAGAGACTATTGTTACCAAAGGGCACTTGGAAGACATCCTATCTCTTTCTTAGATTCACTACTGCATTATTTGAGAGAGTATAACAACTGTAGATACATAAGATCTTTCGGAAATTTTACATGAAGTAACAATAAAATATGGGCTAATGTACCACCAGGAAGATCCTAGTTCCTGTTCAAAATTGACTGCTACTGCCATTTAAAGAACTGGTGTGTAATAGTGTACACCACCACCTAGGCTCGTGAATGTCGGTATTAATTTATTTTCATTGGTTTAATTTTCAAAAATTAGTGGTATTAAACCAGTGGAGTATATTTAATTTCTTCTTGATGGAGATTATTAAACACTCCCCAGCCTTTTTTTCTCTCTTGATTTCATAAAAGGTAATTGAAAGTCAGAAGATCTTAGCTCTGTAGAACTGGAATGGGCCCCCAGGGGTTACTCTGTCCACACCTCTCATTTTGTACATGACCATTTTAGAGACATCAGAGTCACCTTGCTCATGGCAGGACAGGCTCTTTCTACGCTATGGTTCTATTTAAAACTCGGCATTTGACACATTTGTCTGTTCTAAAAAGCTCTCTCCTCTTCCTTTGCATCTGGGGTGCCATTATTTTTTTTGTTCTCTTCTGTGTCTGACCATGCTCTTGTTGCAGCTCCTCTTTCTCTGCTCATCCCTCCATGTTGAGGTATCCCTGAGCCACTCTCTCCTCCTACTGTCCGCTGTCCACACTGCAGCAGTGTGCTGAAGACTCCCTGATTTCTCAGTGTGCACCCTTTTCTTCTAGCCTCAACCTTTCCTGTGTTGCTGTGGCCGAGCAGTTGGAACAGGCTCTGTATGTCCTCCTCTTCCTTTTTGTAGATATGGCTGTCCAAAGCATGGATCCTTCACCCTGGAGGAGAAGGGGTGGTTCCAGTGAACGCCACAGAGGTGGCTGGCCTTCTGTCCCTGAAACTTTGAAAACAGGGGCCGTGGGAGGGAAGCAAAAGGATATCAGGTCTAACTTTGTGTTTTACAATGCTGGTGGTGGAGAAATAATTGGCTAGTTTCAAAATTTCAATGTGTCATTGTTAAAAATAGGAGTTTGAGATTAAGTATTTCTTTTTCAAATTTTGGAATGAACCACTTTGGTCAAACACAAAAAGTAATACTTGTTAACTTTTATTTAGAACTGTAGTACATTTTAAGCACACATTTAAAACTGTTTGTAAATCCTTGTATACAGTGAGAGATGATAAGGCTTTTTAAAGGAAACCATTTTGCCTGGTGAAAGAATGTTGTACTTATTCCCTAATATTGAAAACTACTCTCTGGAGCTTGTTAAAAACACATCCCCGGGCCGGGCGTGGTGGCTCATGCCTTAACCCTAGCACTCTGGGAGGCCAAGGCAGGAGGATCGCCCAAGGTCAGGAGTTCGAAACCAGCCCGAACAAGAACGAGACCCCGTCTCTTCTAAAAACGGAAAGAAATTAATTGGCCAACTAAAAATTTATAGAAAAAATTAGCTGGGCATGGTGGCGCATGCCTGTAGTCCCAGCTACTTGGGAGGCTGAGGCAGAAGGATTGCTTGAGCCCAGGAGTTTGAGGTTACTGTGAGCTAGGCCGGGCAACAGAGTGAGACTCTGTCTCAAAAAAAAAAAAAAAAAAAAAAAAAAAGGAAGGAAAATTGTAAATTAAAAAAAATTAAAAATAGAAAACACACCCCCTTCAATATTCTATTTAATATCTCAGCACTGGTTTGCTAGAAAAATTCAGAATTGACTTTACAAAAAAAAAACTTTGTTAAAGTTAGATATTGGGGTGTACTGTTCTATGCATTTTAACATATAATCAGGATTATTATTATTTTTTAAACCTAGTCTCTAGGGTAATTCTGATGGGCAGTCAGGATTGTAGACTGCCCATCACTGGACTGTTAGCAAATTTCTTTTGTTAGACAAGGGTTAACTTATTTTCAGTACTGAGAGCATGTTCAACAGGCCATTTGTAAAAATCAGTCTTTATTATTTGTAATCACCTTTCTTAAACATATTCCAGATTCTAGGGTTATTAATTTAGGCACGGCTAGGTCTTGATGCCGTAACAGTAAATTTGTTAGAGTATAAGGATCAAGTAATTTGGGTTTCCTGTGATGTGCCAGGCATGGCCTTTCCACTTTGTGTGTACTGTCTCCTTTAGTTCTTAGCCTACATATGAAGGAAGCTGATGATCACTGAGGTGGTAAATTCATGGTCTGGTTTCTGAGTCTGATTTGCAATCTGTGACTTATGTGACATGAATGGTACTTTTTCATTAGTTGGGCACGTTACCTTACTGCTTCATGGGAGCAGTTAGTGAGCAACCAGTCCAGTGCTAATGAAAAAAGGTAGTTTTGATTCCGTGACTAGATAACCCAACCTCTAGGCTCATGAAGTCTACTCGCCTTCTTGCTGTAAATGGTCTTTTTAGATGAATATTGGAAAAAGTGATACATATGAAACATTTGATTTATTTAGGACAGACTTCCATTCCTTGGATTTGGGAGCCCTGCCAATGTTCTATGTTTGTACTACAATTATGACCATGACGGTAGAGTTACATTTGTGATGGTGATGTCATGATCTTCATTTCAGTCCTGCTTGCAGATCAGAATTGTGTCTTGGTTCCTCTTCAGTGGGAAAAATGTCAGTGTGAATGTGAGATAGTTTTGGGTAACACTGAGATGCCCTTGTGACCTAGCAAAAGTCCTCCAGTCAGCTTGTAGGATGTTAACTGCAGTTTGCTTGCAAGCTGTGTTTTGGGATGTGTCTGTCTCCGCATAATAGTTTAAACCTGGTCAAAGTCCTGATCACCTTGAAGCAAGAGGCAGTGCTGATTGATTAATATACTTCATATATGCAAGGGCGTTTTATCTCTTTTTTAAAAAAAGTGAAGCAAAAGGCACTTTTCAAAAGGAAGTGTTTTCTTTTATACCCACGCTCTCCTTCCTGCCCCTGTGATGTTAGAAAAAGTGTTATTTTCACTGTTGTGTAAAAGTTTCTGATGGTTTCTTCTGTGCAATGTTGAGATGTTTCCTTGCTGGTGGAAAGGAAAGGTATAAAATATTCATGCAGAAATAGTACCCACTTTCCAGTCCATTTCTTTTCACTTGTTCTATGTACCTGTTGTTTACATGAATGTGTCTCCCACCCATATGTTCTTTCATGCTCTTCCACATTTGAGTGGAAAATTTTAAAAAATCCTTCTTATGTATACTTTGAAACAGTAGGTGTGTAAGATCTACAAGGGCTAGGGGTTTTAGCTTCTCTGCAACACGTAAGGAAGTGGACACAGTCTCAGTCTCTCTGGCAGGTCTCAGCCTGCAGACTAAAATAGATGTTTGCCTTCATGGACTTGCCATATTTTAAGTACTCAATAATGCTCAACAAGACTTACCACACTGTATTGACTGGACCTTTGGTTTTGTCATCAGAAAAGTTTCTATTTACATATAAATTTTTAGGGGGGGTGATACTGGACTGTAGGAATTAAGGAAGAGATGCCAGTTAATTTTGTACAAATTGCTGGATTAGTCTTTGTTCTTTACTAAATGGCAATGAGAAATGAGAGCGATGAAAGGCTGGGTTTGGAATAGTGCCCACACCCGCAGAATCACGTAATATGTGCATTGATAGATACTCAATAAATGAGCAATCAAATGAAATTACGTAATAAAATATTATAAGTGATGTGCAGTCCTGAGAATGGCTCAGATAGGAACTGCAGAAAGAGGAAGAGTATAATTCGGTACAGTTTGATCCCCTATTTTGTATTTGACTTACAAGAGTAATATTTTATCTTAGAACATTTAGATATTCTACTAAAAGAAGAAAAAAAGAAATAGTGACATCTGTAACACTCAGTATTACTTATTAACATTTTGTGGTATCAGTTTTTCCCTTTTTTTCATCAGGCATGGTGAAATATCAAGAAACAAAAACCATACCTGAAGCGTTATTGCACATGCTGTGTCTCTGAAAGTCTGGCTTTCAAATAATTTTCTGCATCTTTCTTTGTAATTGGGTGTATAGTGTTCCGCTGTGCAGCTAAATTGAATAGCCACGAGCATTTCCCATGGGGCCACCCTCAAAACATCTGTTATGTACTGGGCAGTATGATCCCCTACCCACCATTTTGACCTTTTGATCTCTGGAACTACTCCTTGAGGTATGTATAGATTGGGAACCCCAGGGCAGAGCAGGTACCCAGTTAGGGTGGCCCGACACTCCAGGACTATCATCTTCATCTGGGCCAGCCCAGCCACTGTGCCCTGTTGCCCGCTAGAATTTATTAGCACCTAGCTTGGGATATCTTACGGTTTGCTCTAATTCTATAGTGTTACAAATGACAAAGTAGTGAACACCCGCAAAAGTTAGTGCATCTTCATAATTGTTTCCTTATGATAAAAAGGAGTGAATTTACTTGATCAAAATAAAATTTAAAAAAGTCTTTGATAATTCTTTTTAGATAACTTTAAAATTCAAGTCTCCTATTCTAGTTTGTTAAAATTAAAGTTTCCTAGTTTGTTACAATTGTAGAAAAAGTTCAGAGATGGTTTTTATTGGCAGCATGTTTTCATAGGATTATTGAAATAGCTGCTTCTAGTTCAAAATGAATGTTATTACGAATCTCAACCTTTTCCACGTCAGTGTTTGTTATCCTTATTTACCCCTTTAGGCATTTAGTACTAGTACTGAATTAGTCAATCATTATTGAGAGGCTTTGATTTAAGATACCTACACCCAGTCCTAGGTAGGTAAAATTGTTAGGATTGCTGTGGTGACTGGCTGCATTACTTGTGCTGTCTTAGTTTAGGATTTTTTAAAAAAGGTATTGTACATTCTTTTAAAAATTTTTCCCCTCATTTCTGGGGTTTTCCCACTTAACTGCAAAGATAGGGTGTCATTAAGTTCTCTTCATATGCAACCAGGTTAGTCCTACAATTTTGGTGGGCGTTATTAATAGCTAGGAGAATCCAGTGATGGTGTGTATCCATTTAAACACCCCACCCCCAACCAAATTGAGGTTAAAGAGTTGGATGTGTAATGAAAGTATGATAATCTCTTGGTATAAAATTAGGCTTTTGTACATCAAAGAGAGCTGTGCTAACTGTGGTTCCATCTCAGTGCCTTTGGAGGGGGAGGAAGGGCAGCCTGATACCCTGTCACTGCGTCCACAACACTTAGCAGACGTTTTTTGAGTTAATGTTGCTGTTCAGTTATCTTTGACAGAAGCAGAGTCTGGTTAAGATCAGATTGTTTAGACTAATGTACATTGATCTTGGCATAGTGATCGTAAGACTATAAGCCAGCTAGACAAGCAAGAGCTGGTGGTGAATTGTTAGATTATAAAACAAAGCAATTAATAATGGGAGAATAGCTTCAGTGTTTTGGATTTAGGAAGACATTCATTGTGATGTATGCTCCTTTTAGATTTACTTGGGAGGAACTTTTACTAAAAAAAAAAAAAAAAGCTTCAGAGTATTAAACCCCATACTGCTGATCTGCTGAGTGTATCTGGGGCATGAGTTAGTGGGAGGCGTCCTTTCAGATCTCCAGGGAGTTGGATGCAAGGTTTTCTTAAGTTTTAAGGAAATACATGATAATCTATCAAACTTGGGAGTGATGAGTGATTTTATAATTTCTGAAGATGGCTGTGAAACTCACTTTCATAGTATTGGTGAACCCTCATAAAGCAGTTTTGGAAAGTAGATGAAAGAGGGAGGTGTTTGCTAATTCTCTGTCATTTTTATTCAGGAGGTGGTGATTGAGTAGTATAATTTCCTCTGTTCCATTCTGTCGCGTTCCATGCAACAAAGATAAAACACACTTTGTTATAAAGGAATTTCCCTGCATATGTTGGGGTGTGGAGTATGTGTGGCTTTGTCGGACTCAAATGATGCAATGAGAAACAGAATTATGAGTGAACCAGGGTCCAAAGTCTGATGAGCTCTCTGCTATATTAAAAAAAAAACTGCTGTATTGAGAAATATCACATACCTTACAAGCCACCCATTTAAAGTGTACGTTGCGATGTTATTATTTAGTACATTTGCAAGGTTGTGCAATCATTACCATAATCTAAATCTAAAACATTCCCTCCCTTTGATTTTAGAAGTAGTTATCTATGACTGTTTCTTTCCATGAACATGTAGATTTTTGTGGTACGTAGCTTTTTAAGTTATCGTCTTTATGGATTTGCCTCAGAAAAAATTTAATCCCAGGCTGTTTGGCTCTTCCTTCTCTGAAGTTTTCAGTTACAATAGTTACAACTCTTGTAATGCTATGGACATAAACTGGTATATAATTTTATTAATGGTTTATTCTGAAAAAATGCTGTGAATATTACAATACATGCTTGCCAACTTGGCTTACTTGCTGTTTTGGATTCTTGTCTTCCATGTTTCATGTCGATAGTTGAGGATACATATCAATTTTTTGCCAATGCCTAATTTAATTATGAAAGTAAATTTGCTGCTGTTGCAAAAACCATGTAATTCACATCAAATGTGAGTTCTTTCTATAATTTGTTTTTTTTTTTTTTTAAATGATGCAGCTGTTTTCGAGGCTCAGGGATGTTAGTTAGCGAGTTTTCCTACTACTTTGCTATGATGCTTGCCCAGAGTTTCTAGTACAGGTTCTTTTCTAAGCTTTAGAGACTTATCCACTGCTTATCATCTCTATGTGTAGAAAAGTTTCTTTCAAGGCCTTTTCAAGAGGTACTGGAGCAGATTTGGAAATGTAGTGTAGTCCAGTGTTCTTAACCAGGCCCGTGTACCCGAATCTCTTCTGAAAGTACAAAAATTTACTAACATGGCCTCTGCTCCAGCTACCCAATTTTGATTTGGAATAAATTGGGCGATGTCCTGCTGTCATGATTGGGAGCTGAATCCCTATTTGAGAACCATTGTTACTTGGTTTGTGTTCTAATTGAAAACACAGGTTGAGTTTACCAATTGACACTGGCCTAGTCATTGAATTTTTCCTGTGTAATTGGGAAAGAGCTTCTGATAGGTATTAGAGCATGGGGAAGTTGTTTAACCTCTTGGGAAATTTGCAGCCAAAAATTCATCATTAAATATAGCTGATTTTATTAATATTGTATTGTTGGGAATGAAATAAGACCGTATGTGCATTTTATAAATTGTATAGCTTTTATAAATTTACTCTCCCTTACATTGACAAATTTTAACCTTATTCCCTTCAGATGGAAATTTTCCGAAGAGGCGCTCCATTTTATTTTTTCATGGGGTAGCATGGGTTAGATTGTGGTTCAACATAGCCCTTGGGTTGCTAGATTCTGTTAGGGGGGACTCATTGAGCGTTTTGTAGGCTAGCGGGCTGACGTTGATTTGGCTGAGAGCATAGGGTTTGGAAGGAAACTGCCTGGGCTTGAATCTCTGCTGTGTCCCTTACTAACTGTACAACCTGGGGCAAGTTAGCCTTTCCTTCGTGGGGTGTTCAGGGAATTAGTTATGGTGATATATGAAATAATGTATTCAACAAATGGTCATTATTTTGTTTTTCAGCTGTTTGTATTTGAAGTAATGAATTATTAAGTCAGTTTACTGTCTCCTGATCACAGTCTGCTTTGTTGTCAGATGTAGATTGGAAACTTAGAAGTTGAGACTTTTTCATCATGTTAAATTTGCATTAAAGCATCTACTTGGTGAATGTTACTTTGGTGTGATAAAGTAGTTTAAATGTGCTTCCCAAAGAACCTGGCTTCCATTAATGTATTCATTTATTTACTGGAAGAGTAATTCATTTTTTATTATACAGTAGCTTATAGTAGGTGTTAGAAACTCCTGTTGTTAGCACTGATCACAATCAACATTCAACTTTTTTCTTTACTGTCCGCTGTTTTGTGGTTTTCCACCATTTATTCTTAATTGTCATGTATAGTGGAAGTAATTAAATCCATGAGTTGCCTCCTCTTGTTACAAATGTTTGCACTCCTTTTAAGTTTGCTTGGCCTTTCCCAGGTTCTGGTTTCATTTAACATGCTGATGGTTCCCTAGTTTACGGAGCGGATTAGTTGGCTTTAGTGTGGCTTTTTCCCTTCTTTCTCCTTTTATGCATTTGGTCAATGCACCTGTGTGTCTAACGCTCCGCCTCTCAGGGAAGATGGGATGTGGAGCCATCTCTAGGAGCGTGAGCTGAGCCATATGCATCTGGATGTTTGTGGTCGAATTTATCTCCATTCAAGTAACTGAAGTATTTTATAGCAGAAAAACCAGGTGGACCGAGTCTCCCACCTGAGACAATACATAGTTAAGGACAGGAGGAGTCGTGCTATGGAACTAAACATTCAGCAGTTGCTATATATGTTTAAGTATTTGAGTTGAATTTAGCTATAGTTTATGTTGTGCAGAATGAGGATATGGGGGAAAGAAGGACCTAGGTAGCTGGTAAAATGCTATCCGAAACCTTTTTAAAGGTAGGTAGAAAGGAAGTATGTTGATATGCTTCATGATTTAACGAAAATGCCTGCGGGTGCACACATGCTGGGGTGGTGGGGAGTATAGGGGAAGACAGTGAGTGTGTCCTGGTGAGAGAAATGGTTATTTTGTATTATGCAAGCAAGCATTCTTCTGAGTATTTTACCCTTTTAAGCCGTTACAATCTGTTTTGTTTTCCGTGATGATTCACGTGGCTGGCGAGCATTTGTGAGAAATGTTCAATTTTCTATGATATATATTTTAGATTTTTGGGCGTACTGTATAATGTTTCATATTTTGAGCTTGTGGAAGCATACGAGACAAAGTATGAGACATTCTGTTACACTGATGACTTTAAGAAACAATTCTTCTGGAGTTAAAAACATTTACACTTTGTATGTTCGTGGTCATGGCTCAAAAATCCCTTTTACAGGACAAGGAAGTTTGTTATTTGAGGTTCTTAAAATTTTTTTAAATTTCTGTTTCCCCCCCCCCTCTGATTTTTCATTGTAATAGATAATCTTTTTGATGGGGTGAGACATCTGTATTTTCCTAAATGTATTTTGGAAACTTCATGGACTGGTTCAGGCTTTTAATAAAGCTCATAGAAATGGTTTAAAGTTTTAATTTTATTTAATTTTTTTGTTCCATAAGTTAACTTGTTGGTTTTCTTTTCATTTTCTCTAAAGTTATACTTGAAAGGGCAGAGAGAATTGCTTTTGCTTTCTTCTCAAATGTAAAAATGTCAAACTCAAACCATATCCTTTGTTCTTCACTGAAACCATTAGAGGGTAAAAAAGCCCACAATCAAGCGCTTCCCGCTAGATGGGAAGCAGCTGCAACAGGAGAACCTGGACTGGAAGACCTAACCAGAGTAGGTTTTGCTGCTGAGGTTTACCGTTTGCTCTTTACTGCCTCTTGGTGGGTGGGGAAATTGAGTTAAGCCAATTAATCACATAAAAATTATTTATTTTAGTAGTATACCCTCCGAGGCAAACGGGGTGAAAGTTTAGGACGTCTTAATTAAGGCCATGACAGGAACACCAGGGACATTGTTGAAAATGATTTTCAAGTTAATTGTGTGTGCATTAGGGATGGGAAACATTTTCATTGATACTCCTTAAACCATATTGCAACGTGAATTCCCCCTTTGACTTTGCAGATTATATTGGTCTGGTTTTTACTTTTCTTAAAAATATGGCTCCCCACTTTGAGGTCATAGCTCATCTATGGGTGATTTGGTAGATAATGTCCTGGTTAGTTCAGAAAGACCTAATTGCTACTTTTGTTTTTATTCTCTAATCCAAGATGGTGACTTCCTTTTGGTGGGGTGAGATACAAAAAAATCTTCCATCTAAGAATGGAATTTTGTCGGCAGGGAAATTTCTAGTGTTTCCATCCACTACCACAGCACATTGTGTGCCCTAATTAGGCACGTGTGAGCGAAGTGGGCCTAACTGGGTTAGCCAAAGAGAATGAGGCGAGTGTTTTCAGTAAGAACTATTTCCAGGTTGGAAAATTCTCATTTCTATTTCCAGGGTTGTTCAGTCTGGAGGTAGAGTACAAATTAAAGTGCACTGTTTTAGAAGTGGGACTGGGTTTTGGCATTGGCAGCTGGATAATTGCAGTTTTGGCCAAAGATCATGGATGAGTTTTGGCTCACCAAGCATGAGGAGCTCTGGAGGAAACACTGAGGAAGAAAGGAAAGGGGATACCATGAAGGGAAGTTTAAACTAGAACGGAAACACTAAGCCTCCCCAGTTCCTCTCTGTAGGCTAGCATTTCACTCTGTCAAGATGGGGGAGGCTGAAGATCCTGTACATTTCCTCCCCCCATCTTTCCTCCAAGCAGTGTCTTAGTCTGGTGTTCATTGTAATGCATGCATCATCTTTTCTAGCTAAAATCCTTGAAGTGACTGTGTTTTGGATAAGAGACAAACACCATTTAAGTGTGTATATGGCAACAACGCTTCTTCTCAGGTCCAGATCCCTGATCTTTTGTCAAGAATATCAAATCTGGTCATTCTTAATCTTTGTGGCCACACATCACCTGTTAGATGATGAAAGTTACAGAGGTGGGTGACTGGGTCTGCTGTATCCTGGAACTAAACATTGAGTGAGCCTGCTGAATTGTTGGCTGAACTCTGGGTACCCAGTGTCTAACACAGGGCTAACGCTTGATCCTCTTCATCATGCTTGTGGATATGAGATGAGGCAGACATCAGTCAAGTCACAGACTCACCACCAGCAAGATCTAAGACTGGGTGGCCAGTGCTTATGATTACTTTCCTGTTGTGTGCTGTGTATTGACCATGCTCTTGGAGCGAAGAGACAGGCTCTGTTTTGCTGCATCCATGATGAAGGCAGGCCACCTGTCTTCTGGTCTAGCTCACCTGGTTCCTCCTCATCTTTATGTGAAGACTTTAATCAAAACGTGTCAAATCAAGTGTCCAAGTGGCAGATGTTCTTTCATTAATAATGTGGAGACCGCATAGCTAGTTGGGAGAACTTCAGTATTACTGACCAGTGGTGCTCAGTGATTATCATATTTCATCAATTTTAAGACGTACTTGGTTTTTACATTTTAAAATGCCTAAAATAAGAAATAATCAGGTGGCATCTGTAATACAGTTTCCATAGCCTGAGCTTGATTGAGTGTAGTCAAGGTTATGTTGTTATCACTTCATTATAAGCACTGTCGGGTCTTTACCTATTGCATTTAGTTGCTATTTAAATAAGATTCAAAAAGATTTCATTTCAACACCAAATTATATTTTAAAATTACCTTGAATAAACAAAGACATGGAAGGGGAGCAGCAGGCTGTAAATTTGATAGTAGTGAAAGAAATATTTGTTGTGGGAGGAATTACCAAAACCTCATATTGTATTGCAAAACAATTACTAGGTGTTTTATGGGGGCCCTAAGAAAGAGAAAGTGGTCTTCAAGTAAATGAAGTAATGTTAGGTCCCCAAGGACTGTCTGTTTATTCCAGGGCAGTGAAGGCAGGAGAAACCGCTGCATCCTTTGACTGCAAGGAAATTCCAAGCAAAACATAGCTGCTATCTTGTAGCATGAATATGGGATCATGCCATAGTTGATTAGCAGTAGTGTTTTCAGTTTTAGTGGTATATGATATAATGGCAAATTTCGTACTTGAAGGCACCTTTTCGGTGAAGGAAGTGAAAGGATCTTGCTAAACAAAATTCTAAGTATTTACTGTGCTTATCAGGTTTGGGGAAAATAGCTCATCTCAGGGAGCTCACAGTTTAGTATGGAAACTAAGCATTGCATAGAATCTCTGAGTAATACTAACTGTAACTAGTACTCTGATAGGGTCTGGGGAAAACTTTTGTGAGGCAAAGAGAATGAAAAGTGAATGAGTAAGTTGAGGGAAAAGCTGGAAGGATTTGGGTCAAACTTCTGGTTTGCGCCTATCAATAGCTACCAGGTGGGGATTGTTGGGTTAAATAGTCAAATTGAAAACTTTCCTTCTAGTAGGGGGCAGTGTACTGTCATGGAAAAACATTAGGCTAATGAAGCAGGAGGCCTGGGTCTCATCCCTGCCCTTCTCAATACGGTTCAAGGTGAGCCAGTTTGACCATCCTTTAGTCTTTCTGGGTCTCAGCTTCCTCGTGTGAAATGGAGAAAATTTTGGTACATGTGTAGTGTTCTGTTGCTGGAAGTTGGTGCATTTATGTCGTGCAAGCCTAGTGACTCACAGCTGGTGGAGGCCATTCCTATTCCCCATTAGTTTTAATTTGCTGATTTTTCTGGGAGGGGGGAAGTGGCCAATTTACGGATTGATCTGGGAAGTTATCCTAGGCTTCTGAAGAGTTGCTGTGTGGTCCAGCCGTGCATCCACTTTTGTGCAACTTTATAAATGGGCTGTTTTGGCACTCGTAGCTGCTTCCCTTGGCAGGGAAACAGACGGCCTGAGTCACTCTCTCCTGGTGCTTCTTCCAAGCTCCCTCCACTCTCCTCCCTTCCCTCTGCTGATCTCATCCCAGGAGAATGTCTCTTCAAACTAGTTTTGCCTTTGCTTAAGAGAGTGATATAAAGAAGCGGATAATAATACTATATCTTTTTTTTTTTTTTTTTTGGAGACAAGAGTCTCACTCTGTTGCCTGGGCTAGAGTGCCTTGGCGTCAGCCTAGCTCACAGCAACCTTAAACTCCTGGGCTCAAGCAATCCTCCTGCCTCAGCCTCCCAAGTAGCTGGGACTACAGGCATGCACCACCATGCTGGGCTACTTTTTTTAAATATATTTTTTGTTGTCCAATTAATTTCTTTCTATTTTTAGTAGAGACGGGGGTCTCTCTCTTGCTCAGGCTGGTTTTGAACTCCTGACCTTGAGCTATCCTCCCGCATTGGCCTCCCAAGTGCTAGGATTACAGGCCACTGCACCCGGTCAATATATCCTTTTTTAAAGGGAAAATCACTGTGCTGAATATGAGGCCATGAGGTATTCAAGATAGATAGATACTGGTTTATTTTATTTTATTTTAAATGGACAGTGCTCCCCATTTTCTCTCAGGTATGGCAGAGGAACACAGTTCTGATCACTAGCTCCTCACATTGACTGCCAGGAATCTTCCATGTCATAAACCAGTCTTCCCTGGTCCCCATCTCCAAAGTCCTGTTTGTTTCTTGCACTCAAATTAATTTATTGACATGCAGTTCATTGTAACATAAAATATTAAATGCTGTTGTAAATCAGAGCAGTCATGCTTAGCTGATATTCCTGACAGACTGTAATTTTAACAAGAAAAAGATCTCTTGGTTGTTGACAAGAAACTGTATTTAGGGACCCCCACCCCCATTCCCAGTATTACTGCCACAATGTCCTCTTGTCTCTGTTTCCTATACCGCATGCATTGTCATTGTAGGTGAAAACTTCCCCCCCAGCCCAAATAAAGAGATTCCTAAGTAAGAAGCTGCAGGACATACGTGTGTGACCGTCCACTCTCCACATCTGGGAATCTGCGAGAGGGGAATGGTGAGCTGGATTAGTGGTGGGGGAATTCCACCTCAGGGATACAAAGGAAGCTCTGCATCTTGGGGTTTCCTTGCAGGACTTCACCCCTCCCCCACCTCCATTTCCTCCCTTATTCTCCTGTAAACATGAAGTTGCATGCCCACTTGGCTGTCCTGTCATATAGGGAACAGACAGTGGCTGGTGTGCTTCCAGCTGGCAGAACAGTTAAAAGGTAGCATGTAACTTAATACTTTTTCCCTGTCAGACATGATCATAAGTCTAAATTCACTAAATTCATATTCACTCATTTTGAATGTCTAGAGTAGTTTTTGCAAATAAATACACATTGTATGGCAGTTTATTACAGTTGTAAAACGCAACTTTATTGATGTATCAAAACTACTTTCCCTTTTATTGCCAAACAATATTCCATTGCGTGGATATGTCACATTTTATCCATTCATCAAGTGATGGGCATTTGGGTGAGTGGTTTCCATGTTTTGGTCATCATGAATAATGCTGGTGTGAACATTTGTACGGATTTTTGTGTGGACATATTTTCACTTCTGTTGGTTGTATACTAAGGGAGTTGAATTGCTGGGTCACATGGTGACTCCTTAACCTTTTGAGGAACAGCCAGACTATTTTTCAAAGCCCCCACATCATTTTACACCCCTATGTTTGAAGACCCAATTTCTCCACATCCTTGCCAACAGTTACTGCTTGTCTTTTTAATTATGTCATCCTACTGGATATGCAGTGGTATCTCACTGTGGTTTTGACTTGAATTTCCCTAATAACTTATGGTTTTGAGTATCTTTTCATGTGTATTTTTTGTTCATTTGTATATATTAGAGTAGAAATCTTAAGCTTGGATCCATTCATATATTCATTATTTAAATTTTGATTTCGGTGGTTGATTAGAACAGAGCAGTTTGGAGATTGAAAATAAAATTGCTTCCTTAATTTAGGAGAAGATAATTACTATCCAGGAAGGGCCTTTTTTGAACAATAAAATAAAAAAATGTGAAAGTCTATTCCAAAATCTAATGCCATTTGATCTAGGTAAATTAATGGTGTATCCGTGATCAGCAGGTTTAGAAAGTAGGAATCTAGCACATTAGAATACTATTTCTGATATGAATCCCATGTTCTTCTTTGTTGAAAAGTCAGAACAGGGGTAAAACCCTTCAACCATTTCTCCATTCCTCCTTACCCTTGATTTCAGTGCAGAAAAATTCTTTTTAGTCAAAACACTCAATTACTTTCCTGTTTCTGGGGAAACAGAGATGGTAGTTTTGCATCAACCTGAGCCACCAATTATTGTTGACCCACTCAAGTGGTTCAGACTTCATTAGTAATTGACTCGGGGAGCTAACTATACATCTACACTAAAATAAAAACAAATGGGAAAAAACCCTGCCACTTACCTTCCTGAATCCCTCACTTTAAAACAGCATTCCTCTCTGCGCCAATACATCCCAGTATAGGTGTTTCAGAGGTCAGCAGGGTGGTGTATTCAATTGCAGTAACTGCTGTCTTACTCACTAAGAGGACACCAACACAGTTCTCTTAGTCACATGTGAAGATGGTAACATGTACTTTCTCAGAGGCTGAATAACGGCCCCCAAATTTATCTAAATCCTAATCCCTGGAATCTGATCCTGTGTTTCAAAAGGGATTTTGTAGATGGGATTAAATTAAGGACTGCCAGCTGGGGAGATTATTCAAGATTATCCAGGTGGGCCCAAAGTAATCACAAGGGTTCTTAGAAAACAGGTAGGTGGATCACAGTGAGAGAGCAAAATATTAGACGAGAAAACTACCTGCAGTGGGAGTGATGCACTTTGAGGATGCAGGAAGGGGCCACCAGTCAAGGCATACAGGCAACCGCCAGCAGCTGAAAAAGACAAGGATTCTCTTTATTCAGAGCTTCCAGAAAAATCTAGCCCTGTCATCAACTCGACTTTAGGCTAGTGAAACTGATTTTAGACTTTTGAAGTTCAGAACTGTAAAAGAATAAATGTTTGTCTTAAGACTCTGTGTTTGTTAACAGCAGCAACTGGAAAGTAGAACATACTTTAAGGCTAAATGCTATCTTTGTTCCTTTGTCCCTCATTAACAGAGGAGGTAGACATGCGATATTGCTGCTGCCACAAGCAATGCTCATTAAATACTTCACGTGCCAGACACGTTTAAAAACCTTCACTGTATTAGTATATGTAACGAGGAAATGGACGTACATTTAAATTGCCCAATATTACACAGCTAGTAAGCAGCAGAGCTGGGATTTGAACCCAGGCCACCTGGCTCCAAACTGCCATGATTTTAACCAGTAACTTTTATAGGGATATGGGGGTTCAAGCTTGAATTTGTTAGCTTATATGAGTTAGCTGATTTCTTGTTTTAGGATGACAAATAATTAATATCATCCTGAAAAACCAACTGTTGAGTATATTGAATGCTAATTAAAGGGTTTGCCACTTACTGGTAGAATTCAGCCAGTAATTTAGTTAGGAAACTGTGGAATACCTCCTCCTGCAAGTGAAAATTTTATGGTTGATAAATGCCATAAAGAAAGTCACAACATTGGGTACACCCTAAAATATTGCAACTGAAAGAATGGAATTGGAATGATCCTAACACAAAGAAATGTTACGCTTGAGGTGGTGGACACCCAAATTCCCTGATTTGATTAGTTCACATTGTGTGACTGTGTCAAAACAGGCACATGTATCCTAAAAAGACATGCAACTATTATTTACCAATAATAATTAAAAATAAAAACTCTAAGAAAGAACGTTAAGCCAGTTTTTCAGATTGGGTGGTAGGGTGGTCAGAGAAGGCTTCTTTGTGAAGTTGATGTTTGAGAACTGAATGTTGTGAAAAGAGAGGATCCAGAGGAGGGAGGGAGAATGGGGGGATGCAGGGAACAGCACAAAAGAGTTGGTTAGGATGTGGGTTCACACCATTGCTAATCATGGCAGGAGTTCAAGAAAGAAATGAAGTCTAGAAGAATGTTCATCGAGACCATTCTGTATCCTGCCCTTTCCAGTGGAAAGCTTATGGGTCTCAAAAGTAGTTAGTTGAAATTATAAAGGGATTGTCTGCTTGTACTTTTTATATAAAAGCTCCCTTTTAATTTAGGTGATCACACAGTGTTAGAAGTTGTTCATGAACTTGATGACATAAGCAAGCTGATATTTTGGTTCACTTAGGCTGCAATATCAGTGCTTTATATTCAGAAATTGTTGTAAAATTTTTACTTGGTGAAAAGTGATTATGGTTTTGCATACTGTTAGATGATTGTAGAAGTTTTTCTGTTTTGTACAGAAGCCCTGTTTGCCAGTAATATGTTCTTTCTAGAACTTTCATAGGGAAATCAAAGAATTTCATTATTTGTGCAATCATTTTAAGTAAAATTGGATTCGAGGTTAGCAGATTTAAAGTAAGTTTTGTTCTTTTTGGTAAAAATCACGTTAACAATAAAGATTCACTGTCTTAATCATTTTAAAGTGTACAGTTCATTGACTTTTACTTAGTATACTTCCAGAACATTTTAATCACCTTCGAAAAGAAACCTCCAACCCATTAGCAGTTGCTCCCCATAATCCTCTCCCCATAATCTCTAGCAGCCATAGGTCTACTTTCCGTCTCTGGATTGGCCTGTTCTGGAGACTTCATGTCAGTGGAATCGTACAGTATGTGGCCTCCTTGTCTGCCTCTTTCCCTCAGTATGCTTTCAAGGTTCATCCATGCTGTACCATACATTCCTCTTCATGGCTGAATAGTAATTTCTTCCTTTGCATATACCACATATTGTTTTACTTATTCATCAGTTGATGGACAGTCGGGTTGTTTTCTACTTTTTGGCTATTGTGAATAATGCAACTATGTGTATTTGTGTACAAGTTTTGCATGAGTGCCTATTAGTAGAACTGAATAATTCTGTATTTAACTTTTTGAGGAACTCCTACTTCCCCAAGGTAGCTGTCCCATGGTCAATGTACAAGCCTTCCCATTTCTTTTCCTCTTTACCAGTAACGGTTATTTTTCATTTTGTTTTTATTACAGTGATTGTGTCCAAGTTCATTTTAATGGAATCTTTAACAATTATACACACTTTTACGTCATAGTTGTCAAATGGCACATAGTGGTTAATATATAAGGGAAAGCATGCTTTTCATCCAATAAATTAATAAATGTAAGTTTGATTGGGACAGAAACGTGTATTACAGCTTTATTAATGCTTAAGTTTTACTTGTGTATTAATAAATGCAGGAACTAAGTAGAGATAAGAGACCAAACTTATTTTCATGGTCTTATGTTTATGACTCTTGTTATTCATGTTATTCAGAGGTCTTTTGCTGTGTGTTCAGCGGGAAGTGAAAGATCGTCTCTAGGGAGGGAGGCCTTGTGAGACAGTGGGTGCTGCAGCTAGCAGCCTTGGTGACCTGGAGAAGCCGTGTGTGTGTGTGTGTGTGTGTGTGTGTGTGTGTGTGTGTGTCTTCATCGATGAATTATTTTCATGTAAATCTCTTGGCATGGTGTCCAGAATATATAGCAAGCTCAGTACGTGCAAGTGTAAGCATACTTAACACAAAAGTTTGTAGTAAAAAATTTAGCAATTTTCAGAATAGTACAATTTTTGGTCAGATACAAATACAGTAGGATTTATAGACAGGTGAAGATTGTAAGGCACAAGTACAGATTTAACTTTTATGCTCCTTGTTCATTATTAGTCTTTAATCACAGCTTTCTTATTATGGATATGATCTAAAACTTAAACAGTACATGTCAATGAGCAAATCATAACTTGAAACTGGTAATGACCATATTCACAATGGTCTTGTGGGGGTGATGGGTCAAACTTACACACAACTGTCCTACATGTTAATTTGACAGGTATTTGGAGGCTCTCAAGCTGTTAAGGAAAAATCACTCCAAGTAATTTTATTTATTGATTTTTTTTTTTTTAATGCTGCGAAATTGAAAGACTCATGGCTGAGAAATTCTATACCAAATTTAGGGGAAATAATCAATACCCAGACTAATAAGAAGTAAATCTTTTCTCAAGTCTTTTATTTAAACTACAGATTGTGGATCTTAAACTTCTCTATCTTTCCTGCAGAAAGTGAATTGCCACTGGATTTTTTTCCCCCTTTTTTTGTATTTAAGGAAGGCAGGGCCCTCTGCAGACTCATGTACGTCCCTTCTCTTGTTGAAGCATCTCCTAGATGTGTTCCCTTCTATGTCACAAAGAAGCAATTCCACTCTCTTCGGAGTTTATTGTTGGCCGTGTAATTTTGTTTATGATGTTTTTGTTACTGGTGGTTTTTCTTGTGCTCTGTATTCTTATTCGGGAAGCCCATCTCCTGTTCCTATTTATGGTAATTACTAGAGAGCATTTTATTTCTGCCATGGGGAGTGCCTGCTGTGTTTCTTTGTGTGGGCATGTGTTTTAAAATTGGAAAATGTTTTCTTTGAGGTCAGGGCTTTTTGTGAGATAATCTAAGAAGTTTGTCAAACCCCAACTGGCTTGAAAAAGAAATTTGTTTAACACAACCTGTTTATTACTACTTTTCAACATTTCTACCATAAACTTTAACGTTAATGGGAAGAAAAACTCCTTTCTTCTCCCAACACAGTGACCTTAATTTAGTTATTAGTTTCTGATGATGGGATATGGGGTCAAAGATGATCTGCCTTTTCCAATCTCCCCCTTCTGATATATTAATAATTAAATAAACAAATAGGCACAACCAAGTTTCCTGATACTGGATTAAGACATTATTTTTGTATTATTGGCAGATAAGGACTGACTTACCTCCAACTTGTAGACATGCAGGCTTAATGAGATTTTCCTCATTCTGCGTTGTGTGGATTAATAGAGTGATTCAGTTCCTTGAAGCTAGTATGTGCTTGTTTTGTTTCAGTGAATGAAAACTGCAGTGTCCACTGAAATGTTTTGCTTTTCTAGGTTTATGAAAATACCGGATCCTAGTTTTCAAAAAGAGAATTACAGTCAAGAAAATAAAAAGTGTATTAAGAAATTTCACATGCTTTATTTAAACAGTCATCTAGTTTCCTTAGTTACAAAGGTTTCCCTTCCTCCCCTGTACAATTAAATTGTTAAGCTTCTAATGCGTAGTAGGCCTCATGCTAAGGAGTTGTCAGAATACAGATGATTTTAATGCTGTGAGACTTTGGTTTCTTCAAGGGTAGGAGTGTGGAGGTCACAGGACATAGTTCCAGAGCAGCCATTCTGAGTTTATCAAAATCTGAGGGCACATGCGATACGCAGACCAGTGAAGTCTAAGTGGGTGTGAGGGCTGGGCTTACTAAAGCACATCAGGTGATTTCCAGAGCAGCCAAGCTTGACAAGTATTCTAGAGTACTCGAACTAGTATTCTAGAGAAGTGCTTCTAGTGCTGCTCAAACCTGAACACAAACCACCAGCAATAGAGATAAGAAGGACTTGGTAGGAGGACAGGAATATGGTTTTCCAGGAAAACCCAGTAAAGAGTGTTTTACGGAGGGAGAATCTTTGCTTCAGAAGCTCAAGGTTTACTGAAGAAGAAATTCAAACCGCAGCATAGGCATGGCAGCAGGGTGTGACTCTGAGGTGGGTAAAATAAAAAAATGTTTTCTCAATGTCATTTATATTCTGCGTTTCCCTCCAAGTCTTAGGATTTGCTCGTTTAGAGTTTCGTGCTGCTGTACACTCTTGAGTCCTGACAGCTTTCCTGACTGTAGGTCCAGCCAGTGACTGGCACTCAGAAGTAGCTGTTCTGGATCTTTCTTGGGTTCATTCACTTGAGAGAAAACAGTTGGCAGTTTGTTTCACTGCCACACTAATCTGTGTGATT
This sequence comes from Lepilemur ruficaudatus, assembly GCA_963574885.1. Taxonomy (NCBI): domain Eukaryota; kingdom Metazoa; phylum Chordata; class Mammalia; order Primates; family Lepilemuridae; genus Lepilemur; species Lepilemur ruficaudatus. Next base: position 58,688 of record CAUYRT010072384.1, read on the forward strand.
TGTGACCACTTGAAAACGTGTCTGAATAGTCTTGGTGTTGCTGAATAGAGTATCTTGTGACCATATTTTGGCTACTTGTGTGGGCAGGCTAGTATCTCTTCAAATCACTCTGCTGTTCCATTTTTCATTATTTGCATGTGAGGCCTAAATATAAATAGGGCTGTCTGTGGGACGGAGGTGGGGGGTGGGGGTGGGGTGGGGAGAGAGAGTTTGTGTGTATATGTGTGTTAGAGAGACACAGAGACAGAGACAGACAGCATCACAGAGAAAGAGATTACTTGATTATGACTGAAGTGGCTAATAGAATTTACTTACCAACATTGACTGATGGAGTTTTCCACTGCTACGTTAGTGAAACTCTACCACTTATGAGTTAGGGCTTGTGATGTCAAATGCAGGTTTTTATAGAATGGATCTTGAGTATGTGAAACATTCCTTTTCTTCTTTCCATATTGACTCCTCTGAGTTCAATTACTCTTTATATGTTATTCCTAAGGTCCAGAAAACCTTGTTAGCCACAGCAGGACATGTTCAGATTAGCCAGTCATGTTAGCCAAACATGACTCCTTGTCTAGTGTTTGTTTTGACATGGGAAAGATGACAGCTATTGCCACTACTTGAGATGCTCACACCTTAACAATTAGGGTGGTAGTAGTTGTGCAGAAATTAAAGCTTCTCAGGGAAGTTAGGCTGTTTGCAAGTCTTTATGGGCTCTCCTAGGAAATTTGGAATCATAGACATTGGGGTACCGTGGAAGGCTTCAGTAGGGGATGGAGTGATGTGAATCGACTCATTGCTGTGTGTCTATGTTTGTGCAGAAAAGGCTTGTGGGGGGGGATGGTTGGAATGGGGATTGGGTGGTTGCAGAGGCATTTTTGAAGATTTCTTCTGTAAGAGAGGAGATGAGAGCCTGTTTTAGTATGTGTCCAAGGAATTGATTTACAGATAGCATTACCTTAATTTAAAAAGGGAGTGTCAACAATGAGAAAGAAGGTGCAAAGTTCAGGTCAGGTTCCCAAACTAGGGGTAGCCAGGAGGGTGCTTATAGATAGGGTTAAATGACACAGAATCATGTAGGTGGAGGGAGGGGAAGGAGCATGTCAAGAAGTAATTTAGTAGTCATGGGTACTTAGATCATCATTGGCGACTGGGGAGTGCAGCACAATCCAACTTTGTAGGTGATGGCAGGAAAACCAGGGAGAGTCAGGTTGCCAATAAAGAAGTTTGCATTAGATTTGGCAATTACAGTGTTTTTCATGGCAGTGAGAAGAGTTTTCGTGGAGGACTAGGGTGAATGTGGGACACCCTGCATGTCTGGTGAACAGCTGTTCTTCAAGTGTGATCCCTGGACCAGCAGCCTCAGTGTCACCTAGGAGAATCTCAGGGGAGGGGGCTGAGCAGTGCTTTCTCAAGCCCTCCAGGTGTCTCTGATGTGTCTCACCTCTGCCCTAGATAATTGTTTTACACATTTGAGCTAGTCTAAGGCTCAAAGGATTCCAGAACTGGAATCCTGGCCCTTTATTACCTGTAGGCCACTGTTCTAGTTGCCACCTCCTTGTGTGTTCACTTACGAAATGGTTTCCTGATGCCTGCTGTGTGCTACACTCACTGGTATGTATTGGGAACAAAGATGAAGAGGACACAGACTACTCGACTACTCGGGGTGTGATCTGTAGTACTGAACAACTCTTTGCCTTAATTTCCTCACTTAAAAAAATGCTTATGTGATATTTCATAAGGTAGCTGTAAAATGTGGAGGAGAATATATACAAGAAACATGTATGTGGCCTTGTGGCAGTGGACCACACATGTCATCTGTGGGAAGTGCTGTTAGGAGGGGAAAGCAGAGATTATAACTTTCTGGAGACCCACTTCTGTAATGAAAGGGTGCCAACCGGTGCCAAGGTGGTCGTTAACTGTGGGGAGGGCTGAAGGGTACAGGAAGGGGTTAAGGCACATGGCACAACTGTAACTGGTTCTGGAAAAAATAAGGAAGGTGTCAAATTTATGTTACGTCCACGGGCATAGTTTATTTGTAGACTTTTCAATAGTTTCAGAATTTTCATCAGATGGACCAAAATAAATGTAATAATTTATAATATAACTTGACCAACTGTTCCCCCGACAACGTATGTACACTTCTGCTTATTTCCTACCTGGGGGCATCGCTGAGCCACAAAGGCCAGCAAGTCAGTTGGGTATTGATCAAGCTCACAAAATGACCCCAGCAGTGTCCTAGGACCTGATGGAAGAAGGAGAAGCATAAAAACTGCTATAACCCCTGGCCATAGTTCACAGGCCTATAATTTTAACTGGTCATGGCAGGAGCGGGCAGCAGTAATCGAGGTGGTTTGGGCCACCCTGTTGGTACTTGGGAGACTCGCTGTTGGAGGGCTGGCTTTTTGTCTGGTCTCAATCCTGAAGGCTTTATTTTGTAGTGGATTCCTTAGAAAAGGATTTGAAGGTATAGGAAAGCAGTGTGTGTCTTGAAGATTTGTAGACTGACTTATACTTCATCTTCAGAATTTCATGCACATTACCTGCCAAACCTAAAGGCCAGCTGTAGCAGACAGTTTTGTGACCACTTTCCAGGAGAGTTGCATCAGCAGTCCTTGCCTGCGTTAGACTCTAATTTTTTGGTAAAATGTTTCTAACCTCCCATATTTTTCCTGGTAAATGGAATAGAGCATAAGTCATGTATTTTGAAGACTCTTAAATGCATTATCAAGTAAAACACACCATCAAGTGGAACCCTATCCTATTTAATGCAAATGTGTATGCTCTAGAATAGTGCTGTCCAAAAGTAGTTCTTTCTTGTGATGACAAACATTCTGTAGGTGTGTTGTCCATGGTGGGTGGAGAGAGTGGCTACTGATTACCTGAAATGTGAATAGTGTGATTATACCTGCCTGTGTCTAGTGGCTGCTATATTGGACAGTGTAGATGAGAATATGTATGGCATTTGGGGGGATCTTTGGGTATTCTTATTAACATAAAAAGGCTTCGTAATTAAAAGATTCAAATAAGTTAGAATTCCTTTGGGAATGTACTTGTTAGCAGTTTACTTACAAAGTGATGATGTATGGTTGCACATTGGCATCGTTGGTACTCGTCTGTGTCTTCTTCTAAATTGTTTTTTGAAGACATGGGTTAAGAATTTATTTGTAATTTTATTTTTCTTCCCTTTCCCTCCACTGAAGGCAGATTGACAATCCAGATTTCTGCTGGATTCTTGGAGATAATCCTGCTGCAGATCTTGGATCTTTTTTGATTACGTTGAGAAAGCAAACTGTCAGGTCCAGCACTGCAGGAGGGTTTAATGCCGTGTAGCGTGGTCCTGGCTGCTCTGTTCCCGGACTGCACCCTTTAACATGAGTGTGCGGATGTCTTGCTGCCATGCTGCTGCCTTGACGACGGCGGATGTCTGACATGCTCAGACGCAAAAGAGCTGACTTGGCAGCTGCCCAGCAGATTTTTATAAAGGCTCAGTTGGTGGCCGGAGATTCAGGCTGTCAGAGTTGTGTTATGCAATAAATCGTTTTCAGCAGAAGTTCTTAATCCAATTTCAGCTGTAGCTTTTCTTTCTTTCTTTCTTTCTTTTTTTTTTTTTTAATAGGCAGTAATCAAAGATAAGTACACATTATTTAATGGGAGTTTGGAAGAAGTAAAACTCTCCTTGCATAAGCATTTTCAGGCCGTTTACTTTAACCCAGGAAACATGTCTGAGGAAATTTGCTGCTTGAAGTGCTTTTAGTTTAAAACCAAGGCAAGGGAACATCGTTCACAAGTTCAGCAAATCAGTTGTTTCTCTTAGAATGTTTCCTGGCCACTTAAATTATTTCTGTGTGTGAATGTTATCCCAGTTTTCACTTTGACATTTGAATGTTGACAGTTGGGCCATTTTATGGAATTATACTTGATTAGAAATACTGCTATTACTTTATTAAAAGGGAAGAAACAGTAATTTTATTCTAAGTTAAGGTGGTGGTACCTATTTTACGTTTTCCGTTAACCATCTTCCCCCATCCCCCACCCAACAAATCCTTGTTTATATTTAATCCATGCAAAGAATATCACAAACAACTTTTCTGTGGTGATTTCATTGTTCTCTCCTTAAACCATTGGATGGACCAGGTTGGCATACCAGACATTCAAAAATTGTTTTAAGGGGTATGATTTAACTGCCGGTATATGATAAACTTGTTCTTCTGAAAACAAAAAGCATTCATGTAGAGGTTTCTAGTCATTTGTCCGTGGGAGGAGGGATTGACTTTTCATTCTTTCCTAGTCCCTGGACCTAGTCTTTTAAGTTTTGTTTTCTTATTTGGTATTCAACTCTGTGCAGCTGTTAATCAGACAACCATCTGCAGTCCCATGATATGGCATTTCATGTTGGTCCAACTCAGGGGTATAAGGTTGGACATTGGAATTAAGAATTGTACTTCTTTTAAAAAGTAGTTAATGGGTAAAAATCACATCCCTCCACCTACAGAGCTTTGGCAAGATAAGAATAGGATATATACAGTTGTTGGTAACTCATCCAATGGTTCTTATAATCCAAATACTCAATGGTTTGTGTTAGCACTTCAGTAAGGTTTTTTATTTTTTCTTTTTGAGACAGAGTCTCGCTCTGTTGCCCAGGCTAGAGTGAGTGCCATGGTGTCAGCCTAGCTCACAGCAACCTCAAACTCCTGGGCTCAAGCTATCCTCCTTCCTCAGCCTCCTCAGTAGCTGGGACTACAGGCATGTGCCACCATGCCCAGCTAATTTTTTTTTCTATGTATTTTTAGTTGGCCAATTAATTTCTTTCTATTTTAAGTAGAGATGGGGGTCTCTCTCTTGCTCAGGCTGGTTTCGAACTCCTGACCTTGAGCAATCTTCCCGCCTCGGCCTCCCACAGGGCTAGGATTACAGGTGTGAGCCACCGCGCCTGGCCAATAAGTTTTAATAAAGAGGTTCCATGTTAGGAGATGGTCTTCATGCCTGTGACCCTGAGTGTTCTTTTTCTTCCCAACTACCATGCCCCAGTCAACTTGAAGGTCATTTTCCCATTTCACCATCTGTTTGTTTTAGTTACTAGAGGTTGTAAAGAGCATTTGACTTACTGGGCCCCCTCCTGATGGAAGCAAGAGTGTTTTTTGTGGAATGCAGTGGCTTCTGTAGCTGTGCCTGGTTCCACCTTCCTCCTCTGGGTCCCTCTTTTAGGAGCAGGTTGTTTACAGCACTGGTGGGATGTTCTGAATTTCAGTGTAAAACATAGGTGTGTATTCCACTTCAGTCCTGTGTCTTTATTATATTGGTTGTATTTTTGTTTGGGAATGTGGGCAAGAAAAGATCTCTGTTGGGGCTTAGTTGGCCCCTGCCCCAGTTTCCAACAGCTGTCTCTCCATCATTACCACCCATGGTCTTGGTTTCAATGATAAATGATTTGACTCCTCTACCTGTGATGCATGAGTCTTTTATGCAGTTTGCCTGCAAGTGATAGGGAATTAACTGTCTTCCACTGGACTTTTCGTTTTTAATTAGTTGTAATTGTTAGAAAATGGTTTCTTAATTGATCAGAAATGTGCTTCCCTCCAACCCAGGCCTTTTCATCCTTGTTTTCCCTCTCCGAAATGAACATGGCCTGAATTGGAAACCATAATAAAAACCAAGACATGGACAAATTGCACAAGACTGTGTTGGGAGTCTGTTCTATTACACAGGAAGCTGTAGAGGCTAGTAATAGAAAGCTCCTTCCTCTCCTCCCCCCTCCCCCCTCCCACTACTCCCCTAATGGTAACCGCACTTACTACTAGCAGTAATGTGTTATTTTTCCTGTATTGTTTATATTAATGTTAACCCTTTGCAGATTAGTAATTTCTAATTTTGCTCTCAGTAATCACTGTGCATTACACTTTTAATATCTTCTAGTTACTAACGGATCTCTAAGTTTTCAAATTTCACTTTCTGATCTGGCATCTGCCATAGACTGACTTACCTGTTCCAGCTTTTGTTTCTATGTGGCTGCATCACCTTTGGGCAAGATGCCAAAAGTCATCTCTGAGAAATAACTAAAAGAGTTTGTGACTACTTCCTTTCCCTTACATTTTAAACTACAGTGAGAAAATAGTGATGTGGACCTTATCCTGAGGGGAGGCTGCACAGAGAAAGCATGATTTGTAAATGCGTGTAAGTGCCGAGCACAGTACCTAGTAAACAACACCCAGTAGACATTTGCACACAACTCGAAGGATACCAGTCTCTGGTGTTACCATTCTTGGATGACTGCAAGGGTGTCATCCTCTGCCTAGGCCCTGTTCCGCAAGCTTTATCTAGATGCCCCTGTTTTCTTGCACTAAGGTATGTGAGTTGTCTGCAGAGATTTTGACAGCCCATCTTGCTGAAGTGTTGGTTATTATTGGAGAGCAGCAGCTGGTAGAGGCTCTGTCTGGGCCTGTGATCTGTCCAGTCTTGAGACAAATTACAAGAGCTCTTGGTTTAGTAATATAGTATATCGAAACAGTAATCCATCTTTTAAAACATGGATCACATAGGTGCTTCAGTCTCGTAATATAAAGCAATTCTTTAACTTGGTTTGAATACAACCTGGTTTCTGTTATCATGCCCGTATGGCTTTCTGTCAGTGGCCTGTGTAGTGGTGATATTTTTGTGTGTTTGCTGTTGTTGTTTTTTAAAACAAAAGGGGTAGAGGGCACACATAACAGAAATAAAATTTTGCACTGGAACCTGTGCTTTTTTTGTTGGATTGCGTGCCCTTCCTTTGGTTCTTGTTTCACTGTGATAAAGTAAATTTACTTTCCCCACTCATCTCCCCAAAGAAACAAAATCACCGTGGAGGGGAGGGTATCATTAATTGCAGGCTTATTGAGATCCCACAGTGTAATGGGACTGCTAAATTTTATCCTAACTCTCGGATTTACGCATGGAAATAAAATTGATACTCTGTTATATGTTGATCCTGTTTTGAAAAATTATTCACATTTTTGAATGTGTGTTTAATTCTGGGTGTTGCCGAATTGGGTAAGCAGAAGAGAAGGGTTGAGAGGCTGTGTTACATAAGGAATGATTAAAGGAACTGGCATTACTCAGTGCCATACCCTTTTCATTGTTTTCACCTATGCTCTTTGATCACTGCAGAGAAGACAAAGGGAAGATTGCTCAGGGTGTATTTATATAGACTTTTAAATTCTGACAGTAATATTGGCAACAGTAGGTGGATGTTGAAAGTATTCACCTTGGGGTTTCATCTTACCTTTTCCTTTGCCTGTGTTCTGATGGAAATTAGGAAGCAATATATAATAGGCTCGTGATGGGGCAGCATTGTGCACAGCTGTGCTTCTGAAACTTGACTGTGCATAGGAATCACTTGGGGATCTTGGTAAATTGCAGATTCTGAGCCAGTAAGTAGGTCTGGATGGGGCCCCAGAGCCTGCATCTGTAACAGGATGCCCCATGCTTAAGGTACATGTGGTCTGTGGGCCACAATTTGGAGTTGCCAAGGATATGGAAGGTTGTGTTTAATCTCTAACCTGGACTGTGAACTTTGGAGAATTATGAAATAATAGTGTCTCCTAAAAGGTGTGTAGTGTCTTCATGGGCTTACTTTCTGTCCTCCTCGGTCTTATGTGTCTTTTTTAAAAGCTTGGAGCGGTGAGGGGTTATTGTGCTCCTCTTTCCTTGTAGTGGAATGTATTATGACAAATCATACAGGTTTGATTCTCTACCAGTTGTTCTTTTTGGTAAGAAACTCTTTGATTATTTCAAAGGATGGCAAACGTTTTGAAAGCTAAAGGAAAACCGTGTCACCTTTCCTTTTAAAGAGCTTATTACCATATCTTCTACGTTAAGGTGACCAGTAAACCCATGTGGACAGGGTGCTTGGTTTTGTGGAGAATTCTGGAGTAGGTCATGAAAAGGTCTCTCTCTTTTCAGTACTTTACTGTCAAATCCCAGCTGACTCTGAGCAGAGCCATGTGGCCTTGGGTGGTCTAGAAAGGGGGTAATTTGGATTTGCAGACACTGAAGCGTGAATGGGATATTAGGTGATTTGAACATAGTGATTGGGGTGTAGAAGGTGAGGTGAGAGTGTGAGAAGGACTCCTTGGGGGCACAGGAGAAGGGGCCTGGATGGGTGTGGTAAGAGAAGTAGAGGGAAGAGCAAGCCCCAAAAGGTGTATTTTGCAAAAGGACTGGACGATATTTAGCAGAAGGGAGAGTAAAAGGGTCATTAGATGTGGGCCCCGCAAGATCCTGTGTGTGTCTAGGTGGGTACTTTTTTTCTTGCAGGGAAAAGGGGTGGTGGCAGCCACTGTGTTGGAGGGATGTCTCAGTAGGATGGCCAGTTTATTGCTGAGAATGAGAGGTGTAGCCGAGCCCTTTTGGATTAGTCACCGTGGAGAATGTTTTATGGGGTTAGCAGTGATTTCAGGTACTTGACTTAAAACATACTGGATGTTGGCCAAGGTTAGGCACTGGCAGGGCTACTGTAGATAAAAGTGGGAAGAGTGGGACTGAGATTTTAATTGATTTTAATTGATTCCAGAAATACTTACTGAGCTCTTACTATATCAGGTGTGTTTTAGGAGCCTAGGATACAGTGGTGAACGAGAGAAATGATTTCCTGATCCTATGGTTGAGTGGCTAATTAAATAAGACAGCTGTTGAAAAGGGGAAAATAAGGAAGACCTGAATTTAATGTATGTATTTTGAGTTTGCTTGACCTCTCGTGATTGAGTTATATCTGTGCTGTGTTCTAGAGCATTCAGTGCTTGGGCGATTCTGAACAATGGCACCGCCAGAGCAGAGTGAGCCTTAAACTGGAAGGACCTTTCTGGCCTTTCCATCGCCCAGCCTAGATAGCCTGGAGGGTGAGTGAGTGCAGGCGCTCCTTTGCTCTCCGCAGCTAGCATTCCAGTAGCTGGGAGTGTGAGGTTAGAGTGATTCGCCGTGACTCTGCAAACTGGAAAGGCAGTTTAATTAGGAATATTCGGGATTATTGTACACCGGTGTGTTTTTTGGGAACAGCACAGCACAGAGTCAACTTATTATCTACTAGGTTTGTGTCTTGCAGAAGTGACAGGTCTTGAACAACACTGTAGGTTACAAAAAAGAACACTTGGGTGCCTGTTTAAAGTTTGAGTTTTAATGTTTACCACTCAGAGCCCCATAATCTGCGTCATGGATTTGCTTCTCCTGTATTTAAAGCACTTTATAGGTGTAATGAAGCTGCTTGTGTCAGTAAGTGAACCTTAAATGTGCTTCCTTTATAGGAGTTTTCATCGCACATGGTTTATGTTTTAATTAGACGTTAGTTGTAGGGGTGTAATTCTCTTATCTGGAGCGTGCAGTCAGGGCAAAGGCACCAGCCTGCTCAGGATGCAGTAAATCGTCACTGGGGTTTTACATTGAAAGCAGTTTGGGGCCTTTATATAATGTATAAACTGTGTATGTGTTGCAAGTTATAATTTATAATTTCATGTCATTGTTTGCGGTGGGGTTGTGAAGGATGACAGTAGGTGGTGCAGAGAACTCTGCCCGATGACAGCCTGTGTGAATGGGCCGGGGCTGCTGAAAGGGTGCATTTCTGCCCAATAAGCATTGACTCCTCCTGCAGTTAACGCTGTCCTGCAGTCATAGCTAATGTGCTACCGGAGCTTTCATGCACACTCAAGGGAGTTGTTATAAAAATTTAGCTACGTCATTCCTACTCACATGATCTGCATTTTACTTGAGTTGGTTATTTGGGTTTCTCAAATAGGCTCTGGTCAGAGTGCTGCATTTTTCTGGTTTTTAATCATGTTATGGGAAGGTCTCCAGTGACCTGCAACTAGCAGCAGTTTAGAAATTATTTGTATTTTTCATCAGGTTGAGGCAAAGTTTGCTGGCTGCTTCTTTTATCCTTCATGTGTGAACCCCGACCACCAGCCTGGTCTGTGGCTCTCACCGGAGAGTGACCAAGAAGACAGGAGGTGCCCTCTTCCTCTAGAGTTGTGCTGCCCAGCAAACAGAAATCTCCACTTGGCAGGCCTGTAGGAGTGAAGGATGTCTAGGGGAAGGTGGAAATTCTAGCTTTCTAACTTCATTGGGCCTTTCTTCCCCTTATTGTAGAAGATGGAGAATTGCTCTCATTCTAGGAAATCCTGAAGCTTAACCAAGAGTGCAGCTTAAGTTATTTAGAGCTTAAAGTCTCTATGTGGTTGGGCTTCTAAAATGTAGTTTGTGTTTATGCAGAGTTTAGGAATTTAAGAGCTGGAAAAGACCTCAGATCATCCGGCCCTCTCATTGAGTCCCATGGAGGTTTTGCATGATCCGTTAGTGGCAGGGAATGAAAACCAATCCTTTTGTACAACCCAGGAAAACAGCACAGACTGCCCACGTATTAGAGTTCTCTGAGGAGTTTGGCCGTCTGCTTGAACAAAAGGGGCCTGAATATCCAAAGTCCTGCTTTTACTCAAGATATTAATGTTTTCCTTATTCTTTTAAGGCCTGAAATATCTGTGCTCGAATACATCCATCTCTAAATTGACCTCCGTTATCTAAGGCTTAAGACTTGAGGTCCGTGTGCCGGTGCAAGCCCTTCTTAGAGTAACAGTGTGCGGATAGCCTCAGAAGAGAACCTCTGCATGCCCATAATGACACGAACCAGTGCCTAAAAACCTTCACAGCTTTCTTACTGCTTTCTCCCATTTTACCTCCGTTTAGTGACTAGTGCCAACCATTTCCATCTTTCTATCTCCGGCTCTGTCTCAAGTCCCTGCTCAATATTTTCCCTCTCTTCAGTGCTTTCAAAATTCTATTCTTTATTTCTTTACTACTGGAAATGCTGGAATGGTCTCTGAGCTGGCTGCTAGTTATTTTCTTTCTTTCCCTTCCTCTTCCTCCCTTCACCTGGCTTTCACCTTGTTAATTCTTCCCTGAAGAATTTCCATTGGATCTGAATTAACAGACATGAAGGCTGCCACACAATAGAGACCTTCAAGGTCTGTTATTAATAGGTGCTTTTTAAAAAAAGATCACCATGCCATCTGTACTCCCCCTGAGATCAATTGCCCTCTTCTGCCATGATCTCCCCTCTTTCATTTGTGACTCATTTACTTGAAAGGCCAATGCAGATCAAATGCTATTTTTTCTGCTTGAATTGTAAATTCCTTGAAGGCAGCACCTACATTTGCTGTATCTTCTCAACTCTCAGTGCTGACGATAAAATTTCCAAAACAGCACTGTACATATTTGTAGTGTAGTGTGTACTCTGCCATTACTTGTTTTATGAAACTCCAGTAAAATAGTTCATTACACCTCTGGTTGTGGGTATAGTATCTCTTTTTTCCTGAATTTTCAGGAATATCAGACTACAGTATTACTAGTTTTCAATGTATTGGGTGTGTGGAATGCATAAAGAAGTGAGATAGTTGTTTCTCTCAGTCCTTTTAAGAGCCTCTGGGTTAGCTTTTGCTTGAGATCTGTCCAGAAGGGCCAAAGTTGTCCCTTTACCTTATGATGTAATTGTCATCTCAGAACTGGATCTTGGTCATAAAATACTTGTTTGGAATCTTTTTTTAAGTTTATTCTGACTCTCAATATTTGCTCACTTTCTTTTTAGTAACTCCCCCTTCCCTTTCTTTTTTATGTTTCTCTAGGATGACAGTGATGGGATTCCGTGGTCAGAAGAAAGGGTGGTCCGTAAAGTCCTTTATTTGTCTCTGAAGGAGTTCAAGAATTCCCAGAAGAGGCAACATGGGGAAGGCATTGCTGGGAGCCTGAAAACAGTGAATGGTGAGTTGGAATATCTCTTTGGAAAGTACGGTATCTCTGAGCACGGACTCATTTCTGAATTGGATATTGTCGGACAGTTTGCACTTCTTTTTTTTTTTTTGAGATAGAGTCTCACTCTGTTGCTGGGGCTACAGCTTGCATTTCTTAGTCTAGGCGCTTAATGGCAGTCTGTAAACTACGTGAATATATATTCTGGATACCCTGTCGGGGTTATAGATTTATTGTTATATTCTTTAATGTACTGCATAATATAATGGACAAAATGCCTTAGTCAGTCTGTTCCCTAGGTCCTGGTTTGAGTATGGAGTCTCTCTTACAGGTTTTTCTGTGAGTATTTGTCTTTCTGCCCAGGTATGTGAGCAGAACCCTTTGATGATCTTGCTGAGATGTGGGGTAGTTTTTTTCCTGTTTTTATAGGAAATAGCTTAAATCCACATGCCCATTGCCCTTCCTGCTCCCTGGCTCAACAGCCTTCTAAGTACCTGCTTCCTTCCTTGTTGATCAGTCTGGGCAGGCTGCTACAGAGTATACAGTGGCTTAGCATTCCTCTGCCTCCAGAAGTATCCCTCTTCCTGTATGGTTATCAGATGGCTCCTTGAGACTTAGAAGGAAACTTATTCCATGTGAGTTTGTTCTGATGTCCCCTTTTAACAGGGTCAGCACAAGTCAGATGAAGTTGTCACCCCCCAGAAACCATTTGAGGACAAATATTTGGTTGTAGTCTGCTATCTCATTTCAGGGGAAGCAGCTGCAATGGCATTCCGCAATCTCTCATGCATTCATTCATCTATTGGGGTAACAGTGAAATGTGACTGAATTGATATGTTTTGGTTTATGCTTGCTTGGGGCAAGGAGATGAGAAAGAGGAGATTCTGTTCTTTTTTGTGAGCCTTGGCTCTGGTCTCAGGGGTTATCACGTACACTGTGCTTGGTGTTTGTCAGGGTGCAAAAGGACAGGTTTGCTCTGGCTTCCAGTGTCTTACACACCCGTGTAGTTGTAGGGGAGTTGTCTGGCGGCCTTTTGTTGGAACTAGTGCTTACAGGCACGACCTGTTGCTGCTCTGTGTCCACGGGGCCATGACAGAGTTTGCTGAGATGACCTTTCTGAACTTTGCTGTTCCCCCAAGTTGGGCTCTATTCTTCCACTATTGCGTGACTTGAAGCAAGTGGCTCCCCCCAACCCCCTGGGTTTTCTTCCTTATGGGTGACTTGTTTTTGGAGGTCAACCATTAAGGCCATAGTGGCTCAGTCATGTGTGTGTCCTCCAGCAAATCTGAGCCAACATGTATGGGAAAAGCCAATTTTGAGTCTTAAGTTTGCAGAGAACAAAATAACTTGTGGAATCTATTGCCATAATATACCACTTGGACCCCCATATGCTGTTTTCCTAAAGGGTACCCTGCGGATCTCCAGCAGATAGGAACCCCATCCATTCATTGCTTGTAATTGAAACCGTTTCTATTTGGAGAACATTTGATGTGATAGTTCTTGTTTGTTGTCAGTGTTTCACCTCGCATTTAGTGTTTTGCTTGATTAAATTGGAGGGGTGAGTAATGAGGGAGAACGCCACTGAATCCTAGAGTTAGAGTAGAGCAATAGCTCTTCCAGTTTTACATTTTACAGTTACAGTGCTGTTCAGGAGGGATAAGGTCTTAGTGTTTCGATTGCTGAGAATGAGGAAAAAAACCCAACCTGTCTTAACTGGCAAACGCCAGCCTTTAGGATAAGAAGCTTGCCAGTTTTATAGGATTTAATAAAGATTAGAATTCCAGTCAGTGAACAAAACCTAAAGTTCTTTGTTTAAGAAGCAGCCAGCCAATTGGCCAGTTTGTAGCTTTGATTTTTGCATTGTCCTGGTTGGCCATACTGAGGCGAAATGCTAAGAAAAGTCAAAGTCGTCTCTATTGGGATCACTGAAAACTTGAAATAGTTCGGGCACCACTTTCCTAATGACAAGTTAGTTTTTGTCATAGTAGTTTGCTTTTCATCCAGATAAAGACTTACCTGTCTTTAAAAAATTGTGGAGATACCAGACCACTCTTGGTTGTGAAATTGCTGTGAATGCGGCATTTTCTGGTTTGCTTTGGTGTTTGTGCAGGCAGTATTCCAAGGCTACCTTTTTGTTATTCTGTAGGTTGGATTTCTATAGCGGTTCTGAGTAAACACATTTCCTTGTTTCAGAACTCGAGCATGTGTTTGGAATCATTATCTTGATGGCAGCTAACTAACGTGTTAATAAACAAAGTGCTTTCTTGTTTGGGGGGATGAGGTGGGATACTGGGAAAGCAGGAAACCAGCAGCGTGGGAATAAATAACTCCTTTTCTGTAGGTGCACTTTTCATGAAATCTGCGGGATCCAGAGAAAGCTGAAACAGCAGGGAGCAAGACATTAGGGCTTGTGAGGTTGAGAGTAGGAGTAATTGTAACTAACTGCAAGTTCTGTGTGTGTGTTTAGTCATCAGTAGATCACGTTTTCTAGGCAGTCACCACGCATACCGTATGCCATAGAAAGACCTTGACCTAAAGGTCAAGTGAAACCAGAGGTTAGGTTAGTAGGGGTAGGGGCGGGGGATGTACTATAGTGATTTTAAGTCATGCAAGGTATGTTTTTCTTTTCTTTAGTCTCTAAGCCCCTCTAGCTTCCTTTTCAAAAGTAAAATAATTCCCTTCGTCCAATTTTAATTGTCACAGAAATTTGTCTAGTGGTAGAATTTTAAGATTGTACAGTATGGAGCCATTTATTTTCACAAAAGTCACAGCTATTTCCTTTCAGTAGCAGACTTGGAATTACAGCTCAAGTCCTCTTTGAACCCAGTACTTATTTTGCAACACAAAATGCATGAAAATTATACCAGATCTTTGCAACAATAGTATTGAAAGGAACAGTGTTTTATTTTGGTTTTCCCATGTCAATTTTTAAATATATTTCTGGATTATTGGTTCTGCCAGACTTTCCTGAGAAAATTCAGTTGTTTTTACAGTAATTCTTTGCGTTAACAACAGAATGGGCTTGATATAATTTTTATCTAATTTGAGAACAAATTGACATCACTTTTGGTAAATCATTGGCACGCTGGCATGATGAGCAGGCAGCCCTTTGCCATTAAGATTTGTGTGAGGGGGGTCGGGCGACCGGTGTCTGTTAACAGCATACAAACACTACAGCTTGTATCTGAGCAGGTGAGCTCAGCTGCCCCAGTTCTGCAGGTTTGCGAGTAGTAATAACCCAAGCAGACATATGATAGTAGAGAGACCTCATTTTTTTATGTCATAAAATCCATGTTTGCCATCAGTCTTGCTTTTGTGGTTCTAAAGTGACAAGGAATGAATTTTTTTTGCCCTGCTAGAGGTAGCAAATGTGAGTCTTGAACAGCCTTGTGTATTGTCTGTATAGGAATTGAAGCCATCGTTAC
Source organism: Lepilemur ruficaudatus (assembly GCA_963574885.1). Lineage (NCBI taxonomy): Eukaryota > Metazoa > Chordata > Mammalia > Primates > Lepilemuridae > Lepilemur > Lepilemur ruficaudatus. The sequence goes on from CAUYRT010072384.1 coordinate 73,876, forward strand.
AGCTTTTTGGTTGTAGCTGTGCTTAAGGGTCAGGTGGTGCTACAATGTGCCGATCTTGAGCTTTCTACTTTCTACTGTGGTTAATACTACTTTTCCTGGCTGTATTAAATTGACAGAAAGCTTTGGAAAGGATTGGCAGAGGCTGAGACCTTGGCCACTCTTTGAGGGCCCCTGGCCTGCTGGGGCTGAAATTAGGGACATTTAAATACTAACATGCTACACAAATAATGAGTACACATAATTACACAGTAAGAGAAGGGAGCTATTAGCTGTATTTGAATTTCATTTGCTTCCTATAAATGTCATCTCAGATCAGCAAGCCCTTTGGCCAGCAAAACTCTCTGGACTAGATTTAAGGGAACCTGCATCTATTCACTTTGAATGGTACTCTGGGCAGTATTTGGGATGGCTAGCCTACTACTTGCCAGTTACTATTCTAGTACTTTAGCTCTATTTTACTTATTTAATCTTCAGAATACACCATTTTATAGATGAGGATTCTATCTACTAGGAGTGGATTAGCAATTTGCCTATCCAGCTATTACTTAGCAGAGCCAGGACAGAAACTCAGCCTTTCTGGATTAGAACTCCAGAATACTTTTAGCCACCACTTAGATAAATAGATGTAATTGTGGATCCCTCCTAAAGACAGGATTCTAAAAATAAGAATTTGTAGGAAGGCTCCCCCCCCCCCCCCCGTAGCAAATTCTTTTGAAGGAGATAAATGAAATTTTGCATTGAGAAAGAAACCTTGGAAGGGGGTAGTATTTATTCACCTGAGCATGTTTCTGGGCTTTTTGTGGCTTGCAATTGAATTGATAGTGAAAGGGAATGAAAAAATTACAGTCCTCATTGGCTGCCCTCCTCTCATTATTTCTGTTAATTCACCTTGTATTTTTAATACTTTGTTGATCCAGCAGGCTGGAAATGACAGGAGGGGCCCATGCACTTTCAGACAAAAGCTATCAATTTTTAGCCAGTGTTGGAAGATATAGGACACCCCTCAGGTGTGGTAGATTTCCCCGCCCCCAGCATTTTTTAAACTTCCTTCAGTATCTTTTAGTCTTTCTCAGAGATTCTTGATGTCTGTGCAATGGAATCCTGCGAATTCATTGTTCATAAAACGTATTCACAAAAGCCTTGAAAATGACTTGTGACTAAAAGTCAAAAAAGTCAGGGCATGTGATCTGATTAATGTAGTGTTGTTATGGAGCCGTATTTGAAATGAGTGTCATGGATGTATGGTTACCTTCCCTTTACAAAGGGGTCACCTTTCCGGTCTGTTTTGGCCTGAGGCTTTCAGGTCTGGCTGTTCTAAAGTTGGCCCCCACTTCAACAGGAAAGAATATATATATATATATATATATATATTTTTTTTTTTTTTTTTCCTTCTGAATGAAGTGGCTTACCCTCTGCCTTCTCAGCTGTGGAAGTGCTGGTGTCATCTCTGCAAGCTGTGGGGAGCATCAGTTCAGGCTACTCTTCAAGGCAGCAGCTGCAGGTTGGGTAGTAAGTTGAGTTTTCTGGAACACTTTGCCTCTCCTGTGTTCTCTGATGTGTGAGACACACTCCATGGGAAGAAAGCTGGGTGAAATGAAGGGCTAATTACACTTTGCTGAAAACAACTTGTTTGTTGTTTGCTTAAAAAATAAAACTACATCTGTCCTGGAAGAAGGTAGAGGTGAGAAGCCTTGCTGTTTTTCTTCTCAGCTGTGCTGCATTCTAACAAGTAATTTGGGCGTTTCTCAATCGAATTTTAATTTATTCAGTATTGCAGTGTATAGGTGGAGGCATTGTTGATAATAGAAACTGAGCTCGAGTTGCTTATTTTGGAGGTGGAGTCCTAATACCTTATTTCATCCCATTGAGGATGTACCATTATTTTATGTAGCAGTAAGAAAGAACAAAAAAATGCTTCTGATAATTTTGGGTGTGTGAGCCATCTAAATTGTGAGATGCATGTGCTAACAGGAGAAAAATATGTGCAACTTAGTTTGTGGAGCAAGATAAAATGCTGCAGGATAAATGCTTTAAAAATCAAACAGGAGAATGTAGGTGAGGTAGGAGGCTAGCAGGGAGGCAGGTAGGCTACCAGAAAAACTTCATAGAAGAAGCTGCATTCCCTTGAACCTGGCAAAAGGGGCCTTGCAAGGTCCCGGAGCTTTTCTGAGCAAGGCCTGTGGGCAGGGAAAGTGGTGTTGGTGGCAGGGGTGGCTTCCAGCAAATAAATATTTGACTGAAGTGTCAACGTCAGAGTCTAGTGGGACAAATGGCTGCAATGGTGGCTTTCTGTGGCCAAAACACTTGTACTGGTGCGGCACCAGTGGAGTGATGTGCAAAAATTAAGGATTGCGAGAGCAGGAAGGGTCTTTTTAGAAGTATATAGGTCAAACTCATCATTTCACAGATGAGGAATTTTGAGCCTTGATGAGAAGCTTAACTGGAAGGAATGGATCATGCTGAAGACTGATTGGAACCAGAAATCCAATTTAAGTGTCAGTGAGGCACCACGCTTCCCAGTAGGGAGGGCTGCTTGCACACTGCATCTTATGGAGCGTTAAGAATGGAGGTGCCTGCGGAGGTTAATGTGCTTCTCTCTCGGTCACTTTGTGCTTCACACCCACTGCCTCTTCAGTTCTCTTGACCCACCTGCTTTGTCAGCTCTGTGACCAGGCCCAGTTTCCCCTCTTACTTCATCATTCTCACCGAATCTGGGGCTGCTTCAGTAGGAGGGCGCACCACACAGGTAGTGTCACCTGGGGGAACAATTCACACATAGGGCAGAGGTGGGACGAGTGGGTTTGTGGTGTGTGAGCTTGAGTCAGGTCTGTTTGCTGCAGCCTTTTCCTGCTTCCTCCAGTTCTCTCTGAAGCTCAGCTTCAAGCGCTATGGAAGTCGAGTGCATGAAAATCTATTATAATTGGGAGTCTTTCTTATTTTTTCTTTCTTTGAGATGAGGTCTTGCTATGTTTCCCAATCTAGCCTTGAGCTCCTGGGTTCAAGTGACCTTCCTGACTTGGGATACACTACTGCACCCAGCTTGGAATTTTTTTTTAAGGCTTTAGTGCCTTCTATAAAGGTCTGTATCTCTAGCCTCTCTCTCCCTTTGTATGTTGAATTAATCACTAGACACCACCCCGCCCCCCCATGACATCACTTTGAAAATTGTCCCTCCTTTCTTCATCATTAACCCCTGTTTACTGGATCACTCCCGTCACATCTTTATTTCTCCCTTAATAAACTCTCCCTTGATCTTACATGTCTTGCTGCTCTATCGGTTTCTTACTGTACAGCAAAATTCCCCAGAAGAAATTATCTAAAGGGTATGTCTCGTGTACCACTATTTATGTTTGTTTTAATATCCTCTAGCCCTCCCCTCCCATTTACTTTTAAACCCCTCAAGTTGGGCCACCTAGAAAAGCCAATAATGATTGCTCAAGCCACATTTCCATTACTGTAGGTTGCAGCTGCCCATTCAGCAGGGTTTGACATGGTTGAATGTCTCTTGAGCTGCACTTGCTTGTTTGACTTCTGCATTTTGATTTCTTGATAGGCTGCGTGAACTTTAGCTGTTCTAAAGCCAATTATCTATCTCCATCCACCCCTGCCCGTCCATCCTACTCTTTATCCATAACAGCAGGTCCTTTGTTGTAGTTGTGGTGGCCAAAACCTTTCAGTTACCTCTTACTTCTTTTTTCAGGCTTGCCAATCTTTCCTTTAGCTGGCTGGTCTAATTCATTTAAACCCACAGTATCCTCTGAATCTGAACTTGCACTATTGTGACTGGTCCAAGTTGCCATACCCTCTAACTTGGGTTGATATCATGCCTCCTAATGCTCTTTCAGGGCATGCCTTTGTGTCCCTCCGAGCAGCAGCCAGCACAATCGTTTAAACATGTAAATTAGCATGTTCCATGCCCCATTCTGATTCTGGGGTATCTGCCGCACCCTGGCCACCTGATGTAGCCCTGCGGTACCTCTCTGCTCTCGTTCTCTCCCCCCTCACTTTGCCTCACCTATTCTAGTTTTTCTGCTATGCCACATATACCAAGGATGCTCTCTTTTCGCTCTTGCTGGTCTTTCTGGTTCTTCTAGAACTCGACCCCTTTAGATATCTGTGTGACTTGATCTCGGTCTGTGTTTCAAGTTCCTGTTCCAATGTCCGCTTATGAAAGTCCTTACTTGAACGTCTTAGTAACAATGGTACCCGCTTCTGTTCCTCTTTAGTGCTTTACCTTGAACTGTCTGCATAGCATTCGTCACAGCCTGCCGCTGTGGTAGCACGTTGTTTATTGTTCTCTCCCCCCAGTAGCTCTCTGTAAACCCTGAGTTGTGTGAATGAGCGTGCAGGCTGCTTGCCTGTGTGCCACTCACGTCCCACCGCCCCTTCTCCAGCACCCCTTGTGGCCTCCTTGTGGACATGCTGCTCTCTGTCTAGGGAATTGAGAGCCTGCCAACTGGGACTCCACATTTCATTTTGGAAGTGCTCACACTGTGACAGCCTAGCCCCCCAGGTAGATGTCCGCTTTTAATGTGTGGTACTTGTACTTTTACTGTCATAATTTTGTGGTTTAGCTTAATGAGCCTACAGTATTTGTGTTAAGGTGTTAAGTAACTTGCACAGGGCCAAATAGCTAGGAAGTGGTCAAATTCAGGGTTTAAAGCCAGGACTGCTGACTCCAGATCTTGGGGGGGCTGGGTGTGTGTGTGTGTGTGTGTGTGTGTGTGTGTGTGTGTGTGTGTGTGTGTTTACATTGAGGAAAACTTGACACCTGTATAACAACCTATCTTGAGTGTGTGATTCAAGGAGTTTTGACAAGTACACTCATCCCCGAGTGACCGACCCTCCAGTGCAGATAAAGTATTTTCCCATCACCCCTGAAAGTTTTCCTCCCTTGCAGTTCAGTTGGCTTCATTAAAGTATGTTCTCTCTTTGAAGTTTGTCAACACACTGTCTCTATTTTTAGGAGCTTTTATGCTTGTACATGGGTTTATGATGTTTACCCAAAATGTACCAGATGCCTGCGCGCATCTGTTGGGGGTTCAAAGTGCCTCAAGTCCAGAGGCCCATGTTCATCCCTGTAGCAGCTCCTGAAGCTGCTTACGTAGGTACCAAACAGTGTTTCAGTAAGAACCCCGCAAGTAGAAAGATAGTGACATTCTCAGAGCCAGACTGTCTCTTTAACTGGCGTTGCAGTTCTGGTTCTGAACTGCTGTGCAAGTCCAGAGCGGATGGGCTCTTCAGTGTCACCTTTCTCTGGTAGCACTTTCGCCACCACTGTTCTTACCTCTGAGTGTTGGGAATACTTGGCCTGGGTGTATTAATTTCAAAAATTCTGGAACTTGGGTTCCAGACTTGGCTTTTCCCCAAAGGCACACTGAAGAGACGTCCTTTGCTTATTAATACAGTGTGTTTTCAGTTAGATTGGTTCCCGTGAGGAGCCCTTGGTCTGCCTGTCTGCCTTAAGGACGCAGGGACAAGCAGCGTGGTGAGACTACTAATCGTTGTCTTGTGGCCATGGTGAAAGCCTTTGTTAAGTCAGCTCAGACTGCCATAACAAAATACCATAGACTGAGTGGTTTATACAGTATAAATTTCTAGAGGCCGTGAGTCCAAGATCAAGGTGAGGCCAGCTGGGTTCCTGTTGAGTACCCTCGTCTGCCTGGGTCCTCACATGGTTGGGGGGAAGAGAGAGCTGTCTCTTCCTCTTATGAGGACACCACCCTGTCAGATCAGGTCTCCACCCTTAAGACCTCATTTAACCTTTATCAGCTCCTCACAGCCCTCTTACATACAGTCACATTGGGGGTCGAGCTTCAACACTGGAATTTTTGGGGGAGATTCACATTCAGTCTATTACAGTCCAGTACTGTGTAGGCCTTGAAGACAGTGACAGTTTTATTAATTCTAATTTTAGATTAATTTCCATGTTAGTTTGCAACATGTTTTCTTTTGTGCTTATGTAATAGTAGAACTTTTTTTTAAAGTCAGAAAGCCCTAAAAGCTGTTTGACCTTTGAGAAGTCATTGTTCCTCTCAGCTGGATGGAATTAAACTTGGACATTTATTTACTGAGGGCCTGCTTTTGCAATACTGCACGACTTGACCTAAATCCCTTATTCCAAGGAGGAGAGAAACATGATTCACATGGAAGAGGAGCTGCCCTAGGAGGGAGGATGAGCCGGGAGCCCTGAGGACAAGCAGTGTGGTCTAAAGGACCCCAGAGTTTGAGAGGGGCATGGCAATAAAGATTGCAAAGAAAGGATGTGTCTGTACTCAGAGATTCTTTGGAGGAATATTGTGGGATGATTTGAGGACTTTTGAGGTTGGAGGAATCCTATTTGTGAAACCATAATTCCTCTTATCTGCCTGATGGAGTGTAATGTAAGGCAGTGCTTTCCAACCATGCTTTACTGTCAACACACATAGAAAGGGCCTACCCTGTGCAGTCACCAGATAGGGCTGCCTTCAGCCAGAGGTGACTTGCTTGTGAATAGGATTTGTTTATCTGTGTTCATTCTTGTAAGGTGATACTGTCGCGCCCCCCTCCCCCCCCGAAAGGCCTCGTGTGTTTTCTAACTCTGACCCATTTCATGCTTTAAATTCTGTGATATGTGTATTTATGGAGCTTTAATTACTGTCAGATTTGCCACAATGGACCAGGGCAGTTTAGCTCTGCTTGTTAATTTCTTAGATACCATTTTCCTCAAACTATTGAGCCCTTTACTTAGCTTTTGGAAATAACCTGTTTGTTACTCAAGCCACATTAAATGTGTCCTACATGGTATATCACTGAAGCCAGAAGATAAATTCCTAGATGTGCTTTTGGGAAATTACCCCATAGCCAATAAATCCCGTAAGTTACAATTTGTCTTTTAATCTTGCTTGCTGCCAAATCTCATTTATCTTAGTTTTTTCTGTAGTCTGTAGTATGCTTCTGCTGAATTCCAGATTTGGCTTCTTCCTCATTTCTTTCCCAAAGATCTCAAGACAGTACAGGTCTCTCATTCTTGGAGGTGTGGGGATGATGACAGAAACATGAATTGTTTTATAACCTTGGACCTGCCCATCCGGATAGCAGTGGCTGGTGACAGCCCAGCCTTGATTATAAACCTTTGAGGCCAGCCCTGTGCCAGAGGCATGTCTAGGAGAGCTCACCTATTGTGCTTTAGGGCTGCTCATGCCCCATGCCTTGAGACCCTGTCCCTCCTCTCTACACGGTTTCCTGACCTGTTACTAGTGTTCTTGTGCTGTTCATGCTTTGGATCTAAAGGCTGATTCAGCTCTTTCTGCACACAGGTCCTCTTCCTGTGTGAGCTGCCCTGCCCCTGCCATCTGGGTTAATCCATATCTGGGTCCACGTTTCCCTTCGACAGGTAGGTGGGCATCCTGGTCAAGCTTGGTGGCAGGGAAGGCGCCTCCCGCGTGAGCTCCTGGTGCTCTCTGAAGAGGTCGTTTGCTCCTGCTGTACCATGGCCCTCAGAGTTACATTGCTATGATGCATGAAGGCAGCCCACTGTCTCCGTTTTGGAATCATTTAACTCTGTTGTTTCTGACACTGTCCTTCCTTCCTGTATGATTAGGGTATTCGTGAAGGGACTCAAATATTTGAATGTATGTTTTTAAAAGTTATATCTTGCCTCCTCCTAGAGTGAGTCTGGAGTGAGTCTTTCCCTCGCGCTCACCAGCAGTTTGTCCTCCTGCAGACTTTGTTACTAGTGTCCTTTGAAAGGGCCTTTCCAGTTTGCTCACTTGGAAAGTGTTAGAGAGTTTTAAAGGGTGAGCTGGAAGGCTCTCAGCTGGCACTTTCTGAATCCCTCTGAGGAAAATATTGGCAAACTCCCCACTCTCCTGCCTGAACTCTTTTTATAAATTGAGAAGGCAGGAGTTAGGAAACCATCGCACAGGTTGAGGTTGAACCCTGCGGGAAACGTGTCATTATCCACTCTAAGACAGTAGACTGTGTTATCATAATACACTATCTCCCCTCCCACTCCATTTTGACGTTTCCGTGTTTTGGAGAGCCCTTGCTTCCTGCCACTGAAAACAGAAAGATGTAGTGATTTCATTTACAGTATATTCTTTTTTTTTAAACCAGAGAGCCTTTTCTCTGTAAGATGAACATAGCTTTTTTTCCTTTGACAATTTAAGGAAAGTACTGGGGTGCTTTATTCAACAGATGTTCCTCCTTCTAAGGAAAGTCTGCTTTTTTCCCACTTTTAGGTTGTCGCCCCCCCCCCCCCCCCTTTCAGGAGTAAAGAGCAGGATCTTCATTTATTGTCTGGTTTGTTGCCATCTGTCTGACTTTCATTAGAGTCTATTGAGTGAATCCTCCGTGGGGCCTGAGAAGTTTCCACCCCTCCTGAGTTGTGTGACCGCAGAACCTGTGGTCACCTCTGCCTAGTCCTCAGGGAAGTTTGTGGAGATGGAGAAGAACCCAAGGGGAGAATGTTGGTGCATAGTTTTTTTTTCTTTATCCATCCATCCCCTTATACTCCTACTGTTGCACACTCAGGTCAAGCAGAGGTGTCCTTTCTAGCTCGGTCCACATTGTACAGTCCATGCTTGGTGCTTCTAGCCTTCTGGGGTCTCCTTTTATGGAAGAATTCCAAGGGAATAGGTTAAGATTGCCATCAAGTGGCTGCTCTTGGTAGTGGATGGGAGGATGCAGAGGATCCCTGATGGCTCATTTCTTAGTCCCTCTGTGAAAAATAAGTTCTAGTGCTTTCTGTCTGAGGAATTGCCTCTTCTTTTGGGGGCCTGAGGGGTGGTAGAGAGAGCTGAGAACATCTTTATTTTACAGCCTCAAAGAAGGCCTCTAGGTCAGCCCAGGCTGGACCTTCCCATGTGTCCTCTGAAAAACTGAAGGTGGGCTTGGTGGAAGAGTTTGAGCTCAGGGCCCTGGAGCTGTGACTCAAGACCAGCTGGAGGCTTCCTGGAGACAGTGCCTGGGCATTTACCCTCCTGCCAGCTCAGGGCCAGTAGGCCACAGCCCCCAGCTCCACTAGTGGAAATTGTCAGAGGATCATATTGTTATCCCTAAAATGATGGCCCCATGAACTAAAAAAACTTTGACGTGGCCATTCTGTTGGCCTCCTGTGTATTGTTTTCCATGTCTGTAAATGGGACAATAGGTTTTTTTCCCCTCAGAGATGGTATTCTTAGGATTAGTGAGATGATTTATTTAAATGCCTTAGTACTGGCCGGGCGCAGTGGCTCACGCCTGTAATCCTAGCACTCCGGGAGGCCGAGGTGGGTGGATCGCTCAAGGTCAGGAGTTCGAAACCAGCCTGAGCAAGAGCGAGACCCCATCTCTACTAAAAATAGAAATTAATTGGACAATTAAAAATATATAGAAAAAATTAGCTGGGCATGGTGGTGCATGCCTGTAGTCCCAGCTACTCAGGAGACTGAGGCAGGAGGATTGCTTGAGCCCAGGAGTTTGAGGTTGCTGTGAGCTGGGCTGATGCCATGGCCCTCTAGCCAGGGCAACACAGTGAGACTCTGTCTCCAAAATAAATA
>CAUYRT010072385.1:0-31740 GCA_963574885.1 Lepilemur ruficaudatus
CTACTAAAAATATAAAAAATTAGCCTGGGATGGTAGGTGCCACCTGTAGTCCCAGCTACTCGGGAGGCTGAGGCAGGAGGATCGCTTGAGCCCAGGAGTTTGAGGTTGCTGTGAGCTAGGCTGATGCCACAGCACTCTAGCCCAGGCAACAGAGTGAGACTCTGTCTCAAAAAACAAAACAAAACAAAAAAATTTGCATGTGTGCAAAGAGCCACCTGATAAGGTTATTCTTTGCAAAATTGTTCGCAGTCACAAGAGACCAGAAGTCTCCTAAATCTCCAACAGTAGGAGACTGTTTAATTCAACTATGATAAATATATACATACAATGGAATAAGATGCAGATGTAAAAGAGAATGAGAACGTTTCCATGATACAGAACATCTCCAAGACATATTCACTCAGTTTCAACCATGGTAACTGCTTTGCCCCTCATGTTAGGTACTGTCCTGCTTCTCATGGGGTGTTCCCTCTGCTTTGAATGTTCAACTCTGGTTATATGCATGGCTCTCTCCCTCAATTTCTATAGGCCTTGGCAAGTCTTTTGCTGACTACGTAGGGGAAGAAAAACAATTTTTTCTTCAACCCTCATAGATTCTTAGTTGGAACAGACCTCTGTAACAAAAAGACAGATTTTTTTAAAAAGAAAAATTTATTAACATGTATATTTCATATATACATGGGAGATACCCAGAGAATGAATAGTTCTCAGGGAGGTGGCTTTGAATTCAAGCTTATATAGCATCTTCAATGAAGAACAGTAAATATTTAGAGAAGTAACAAGACAAAAAAAAGAATTGAGTCTCCGTAGGTGGCAACTAGTGGGAAGCAAATAAATGGCAGATACAAGCTGGTTAGTAAAGATTGGGGGTTTTTGTTTGTTTGCTTATTTTTTGTTTGGAAAGATGGGGTCTTGCTATATTGCCCAGGCTGACCTGAAACTCTCTGAGCTCAAGTGATCCTACCATCTCAGCCTACAAAGTAGCTAAAACTGCAGGTTTGCAGCACCATGCCCAACAAGTAAAGTTAACGTAGATTCCTCTGGTACCCCTCTCCAGACCATAGGGTCCAAAGGTGTCTTCATTGATTAACCTTTGTTCCTCCTGGAATAAAGGGAGAGGGGCAGGATACTTTCTGTCTTTGTAGATGTATGTCCTGCTTTTAGGCAAGTAGAGGGAGGGCAGACAGCTTTCCTGCACCTGCTTCTTCTTAATTGCCTTCAGCACAATAATCCTTCATGTTTTGGGGTGATATATTCTGGTCTCCCACACCACCCTATGTAAAATAGCTACAACCCATCACCACCACCACCACTACCACCACCCACACATTCTATCCCCTTACCCTGTTTTTCTCCATAGCACTTAACACTTATCACTACATATTTGCTTATTTCCCACAAAAATGTAAGCCCCAGGAGGTCAAAGAATGTATTTGTTTTGTTCACTTCCTAATTCCTAAAAGAGTGCCTGGCACATAGTAGGTGCTTAATAAATATTTATTGAATAAATGGAAATATTAAGTGAAAAGAACAAGATGCTGGGCAGCAGTTTTCAATACGCTTCTATTTGTGTATTTTTTTAAAGGAAGGGATTGACTATTCACATAAATGCTTCTATGTGCATAAAGATCTTTAAAAGGTTACAGAAGAACTAGGTCATGCTGGTTGCCTGTATAGGAAGGAGAGCTTGGTGGCTGAGACAGAATAGAAGGGAGGCTTTTCACTATACAGTATTCTATTTGTAGATCATTAACTATTCAAAAAATTTTAATTTATAAGTAAAAAGGAAAGTTCTCATAACATTTCTTTTTTTACAGCTCCATAATATGCTGTTGTTTGGTTGTACTAGAAGTCATTTCATCAGTCCTCTTTTAATGGACAATAAAGTTATTTCCAAACTTTTGCTGTATCCTTCCCAAACACTTCGTTGATATTTCAAGCTGTCTGTGCTGCATTGGTTCCACACTAGAACTCATATTTGAAAATAACACGAATTTTTGACTTATCCATGGTTTCACAAAAATTTCTCTAAAAAAAATTTGAAAGATAATCACAAGCAAAAAAGTGCTTTTAAAAGACTTAGGATGTACCTTCACAATAAAAATAAAACAAGAAATGTCAAAGTGAAATGTCAGACAGATCAACTGTCAAACTTGGTACTTAAGGAAATCGGACATTTCATACTTAATAACTTAATACAAATAGTCTGAATATTTACTTTTCACATGTTGCAATAAATACAATGTCTTTTTATGCTTACTCACTTTTGGTTATAAATCTTTTCAGTTGAAAATAACCCACACTCCAAACTAAACAAAAATTTCCTTTGGTTAAGTTGTACTTGATGGCCGGGAGAGGGGCAGCCTCAGGAAGCAGAGGGTCTTGGGAAAGGGAGAATTTAATTACCTTCATTTAACATTTTTGTATTCTCATTGGCAAACTCACCCAGTCTCTGAGCCTGTGGACATTCGCCAGTTTCCCAGGATAGGGCTCTCTTACAAAGGAAGACAAGAAACCAAAACGATGAGCTTCTACCACGGTGTGAGAACCGTTGGGGTATTCCTCATTCAACACAACGGAAACAGCTCAGAACCGGAAATTGGAGAATCCTGGTTCTGCTGCTGAGGACCTGTGTGCCCTTGAAGAAATCACTCCCCTTCTCTGGACCTCAGTGACCTCATGAGCGAATGCTGCCTTTTTCCCCTCCCTCCCATGGCAATGATTCGCACACACTGCACTGGGTGACTTGGGGCAGCTGCTAGATGGTAGCAGATCTGACAGGGCTGTCACTTTGTGGTGGTTTCTTCTAGGTAAACTGGGCACTGTGCTGGGAGGGAAAAACAAATACAAAAACAGCTGCCTTCGTTTCCAGAAGTGATGCCAATAGCCTGCACCTGCTCAGGCTGATGGGCGCAGAGGCCTGGTTGACTCTAGGTGAGCGGGGGCAGGGGTGGGCGCATCCGAAACAGGGGCTTCAGGACCCGGTGTCTGCACGGGTGTGACTCAGGGTCACGCTGTCAGGACTGAGCTCTGTCCCCAGCCCTCCAGGGACCCAGAGGAGCCCAGAAAGTCCCAGGAGGCCAGTCTCTTCTGAAGAATCTGACAAGGCCCAGGCTTCCCAGAAGGCCTCCGCCCTGTTCTCCTGCCAACCTGAAAACAGCCTCTGGGGAGAAGGAGGCTGATTGACACATCTCCCCGCCCCGCACTCGCAAGTGCAAACAGAGGCCACACACATTCTTATTCTGTAGATCTGTAATTAGACTTCAATTTAGTAAAAAATATAAAGTTGCAGGGATTGCATTTAACCTTTTCAAGTTACGATTTTGATGAGAATAATTTTCTTATTTTCACAGTTTCATCAGTTATTAAAACTTCTTTAAAAAAGAATTTATGAAGTTTCTGCTCACAAATTTTATGCGAGACCAGCTCAACAGAAGATGGTTCATTTTCAGTGTTTCCAGTTTTTAAAAATTTAAGCAGATTGCCCTTTGGAATACTTTTCCTTTTGTGGGTTTTTTTTTTCCCTGAGCTACGTTGTCATATTTTCTACATTGATCCCAACTTGACTTACACTCATTCCCAATGATCTAAGGGTTCACAAAATAACGTTGTTTTTCTTCTAAAACATTCAAACTTATTCATATTATAAAGCAAAATATAAAAATTTAATAAATATAAAATTTTAAAACCAAATTATTTAAATAAAGCTAATTTTTAGTTTATTTTTGACTTTTTCATTAACTCTTATTCAATGTTATTATAAAAATAAAACATTACAATTCTGGGTTTTAATGTCCGCTCATTAAGCAAAGCAAAGAAACAAACTTCAAATATCTTACAACTACATGTACACGAATGTAAGAAAAAGATGAATTTTTTAGCCTGGCAAAATGTTCCTCAGACACCGTGGTATATTGTTAAGTAATGGTCCCCAACACATCACACCAACCTGCATCCAGCCCCTTTGCAATATGGTAGAGTGCCATGGAGTCGGCCTAGCTCACAGCAAACTCAAACTCCTGGGATCAAGAGATCCTCCTGCCTCAGCCTCCCAAGTAGCTGGGACTACAGGCATGTGCCGCCATGACTAGCTAATTTTTTCTATATATATTTTTAGTTGTCCAGCTAACTTCTTTCTATTTTCTTAGTAGAGACGGGGTCTCACGCTTGCTCAGGCTGGTCTCAAACTCCTGACTCCCAGAGTGCTAGGATTATAGGCGTGAGCCACCATGCCCGGCCTGCAATACGGTTTTTGCCGTGCATCTCATCAAGAGATAGAATCTATATGCTTGCATCCCTTGGATCTGGGCATCCCTTAAGATTTCATTTGCTCCACAGAATGAGATAGAAGTGACACTGTGGAACCCCCCAAGGTGAGGCCTTAAGAAACCTTGCAGCTTTCGCTTTTTGCTCTCTTGGCGCATTTCTGCCATTTTTGTGAAAAAGCCCGGCCCAGCCTAGAGGATAAAAGGACATTTGGAGGAAAACTGAGGTGCCCCAGTCAACAGCCAGCATAACTGTCAAACATGTGAACAAAGCCGTCTTGGAACATGGAGTCCCAGTTGAGCTATTGGCTGATTGCAGCTGCATAAGTGACACCAAAGGACATCAGCAGAAAAATTGTCCAGCTGAGCCCAGCCCAGAATTATGAGCAAGTAAACTGTTGAAGTTTTAAGCCATCAAGTTTCAGTGTAGTTTGTTACACAGTAATAGATCACTGACACAGACACTATGTGCAGTTGTGCATACCATGCTAATTCCTGAATGTCTTCAGAATCCCAAATTAGGACAAAGAAAGTAGGTCCTTGGCACTATTGAGAAACAACATTTGATTATGCCAGAACCTGCTGAATTCATGCTCTCTGAGAGGAGGGACACACATACCAGCCAATTACATTCTTTCTCGATACAAAGCAGTGTCTATCTCCAAGGTTAGCAAGGGCACAACCCACACACCTTCCTTCACAGTATTTAGACTCAATTTCTTCCGCGAACATAGTGGGGGAAATGTGGAGACTTAGGGTGTTAACCATGCATCTCAATGTTCACACTGTGCCAGTGGTAAATGCAGGATCCCAGGAGAAAAAAGCACCCATGTGGTCTTTAGTAAAGTTAATTTTTTGTGTTTGCAACATGCAACCAGGACAGAGTCCCTGTTGCCTGGTATAAGGGCAATATTGCCCTGGCCCCAGTTTGGGAAAATGGTTGAGATCTTGTTGAAGATTCGCCTATGAATGTGACTAAGGAAAAGCAGTAATGGCTATTGAAGCTTAAACTATGCCTTCCTCTTATAGTAATATGTTAATCCGGCTTTAAGAGAAATATCCTATAGAAATAAAAGGACCAATAAAAGTATCTATGTAAAAATGTTTATCACATTGTTTAATGTAGGAAAAGGTGGAAATAACTTAAACATAATTAATAGGGGATGGTTAAGTGAATCGTGATCTATCCATATTAGCAAATGTTATGTAACAGTTGAACAGGCTGTTAGATTTATATCTATTGACTTGAAGGGATTTATTCAGTCTTTCATTCATTAAATATTTACTGAGCATCAGCTATGAGCCTGGCACTGTTCTAAGTGCTAGGGATACAGCAGGGAACAAGACAAGGCTTTTGCTTATGGGACTCACATCTTAGTGGGGAAAGACAGACAATAAACAAACAAATAAATACACAGTATATCAGCTGGTGATAGTGCTATGAAGAATAATGAAGGTGGGTCAGGAGACAGAGTCTGGAACTAAGGGGAAAGAAATTTGTGGCTGTCAGGAGGAAGGGCAGTCCAGAAGGAGGAAACAGCAAGTGCCAAGGCCTTGATTTGGGAGTGTGCTTGGTGTGATCTAGAAACATCAGGAGGCCAGGGTGTTAGGGGACAGGGGTGGGAGGGAGGTCAGAGAGGAGAGTTAGGGGTGTGTGTGTGTATGGATCATGGAGGGCCTGGCAAGCCCTGGTGAAGACTTTGGGATTTTTTTGGATTTTTTGGTTTTTGCAGAGACAGGTTCTCACCATGTTGCCCAGATTGGAGCACAGTGGCTACTCACAGGCAAGATCATAGCTCATTGCGGCCTCAAACTCCTGGGCTCAAGTGATCCTCCAGCCTCAGCCTCCAGAGTAACTGGGACCATAGGGGTGCCCGCCATGCCCGGCTAAGACTTTGGCTTTCACTCTGAGTAGGATGGGAAGCTTCCCGAGCTCCTCTGAGCAGAGGAGCAATAGGATCTGACAGGTATTTGAAGGACCCCTCTGGCTGCTGTGAGGCAACAGACTGAAGGGGCATGGGTAGAAGCAGAAAGACTGTCAAAGAAATCCCAGTGTGGGGAGGGAGGGGCAGGGAATGGGGCTCACACTAAGTGGAAATAGCCAGATTGGAGACGTGGTCTGATTCTGGGTAGGTTTTGAAGGGGAGACACGCAGGCTGTCCTCATGGAATTGGATGTGGGTGTGAACAAGGAGCCAGATGGCCACTGAGCAGTATTAATAACTAACACTAGTTTTGGAGTAATATGAGTATAGCACGATCCCATTTTTGCTCAAGTAAACATCAAATAAAACACCCTCTTCCTGTGCGTGGGTCTTTGTGTAGGGGTTATACTAGCGTATTAGTCGGCTAGGGCTGCCGTGACAAAATACCATGGACCGGGTGTCTTAAACAACAGAAATTTATTTTCCCAGTTCAGAAGCCAGAAGTCCAAGATGAAAATGCCACCAGGGATGCTTTCTGTGATGCCTTCCTGCCTGGCCTGAAGATGCTGCCTTCCCCACTGTGTCCTCATGTGGCCTCTTCTCTGCGCTTGCTTGGGAGAGAGGTCGGGTTCTCTCATGTCTCCTCTTCTTGTAAGGACATCAGTCCTTTTCGATTTAGGCTGCACCCTTATGATGTCACTTAACTTTAATTACCTCTTTATCAGCCCTGTCTCCAAATACAGCCACATTGGGGGTTAGGGCTTCAACATATGAATTTGGAGGGAATATAGTTCAGTCCATAACAATGAATATAGATAAAGTCGTAAAAGGAGATCCACAAGCAGTCAGTACTGAGGGGCTGTGGGCCAGGTGAAGGCCAGGTGAATGGTTTCCAAGAGAAAAAACGGTTGCAGTGAGCACATGTCAATTTTAAAATTTTTTGACAAGGCATTGAACAAAGAAACATTTTTAAAGAAGAGGGGAAAAAAGGCACCTTGGCTCAGAATTAATTCCTGCACATATTTTTAAAGCCACCACTAGCCTCTGGCTCTGAGCTCCTGTTCCTGGCCCCTGGTTTTCTCATGGCCTTGGCAGGAAAGCAGGGATGCTCAGGGAACTCAGCACTTGGCAAAGGGTTAAAGGGACCCAGGAAAAAGGAAGTAGCCGTGACTTCCTCTCTGAATCAGGCATGAGGCATCCATGACAGCATCCCCTCCCTGGCCCGGGCAGGCAACTCAGGGTAGAGGATGTGACATGGAAGTGGCTGGAAGGAAGCCTTAGTGACCTCCAGTGAGTGAGGTCAGTGGAACATCCCCTCCCCTCCTCTTGTTGAGTAGGAGGGAGGAGAAACCCTTGGAGTCCTCCGAGAGTTGGCCACCCAGGTGGGTTGGCCCAGAGGCCTATGGCTGCACTCTGAGAAGACTCAGTAAATCTAGGAACCACAGCACCTAAGATCCCAACTTTGTTGATTCATTTTTGGGTTCTCTTGGAAAGTTCTTTGGCCTTCCCATCCCATAGGCCCCACAGCTGAGGTAATTAATATCAGGCAGCCTTAGGCGATCCTGCCACTCCTCCCCATAGGAGATTCCAGCCAGCCCCGACTACACTCCCCTCTGAAGCTCCATGGTCCTCTCAGGCTCTGGAGGGCACCACGGATTCTCCTCGTCTGCACATTTAGAAAGGAGAGGGCTTGTGCCTTTCACTTCTCGAGTCCCCTCCCAGCACCAACTCAGCACCCACTGACAATTGTGGTAGGGTTTGAGTCCCAGCTCCACTACTCAGGTGCTCGGCGACCTTGACTCTCTCAGCCCAGTTGGTTTTTATTGGAGATGTGAATATCTACCTCACAGTGATGTGGTGAACATTCAGCGAAAGAATGTAGACAATTTGCCAGTTTCTTCCTCTACCAAGAAGGACTAGCGATGTGCCCTGCAGCCTCGCTCCCTCACAGCAGACCCTGTCGCGAGCTGGGCACCTGGCACACACCCCACACACAGGCTCTCTGGGGCCTCACGGAGGCCAGGATCCCATTTTACAGAGGAGGGAAACTAAGGATCAGAGAAGAAAAGGAGTTTGTCTAAGACCGTGGTGCACAGGAGAAGTGGAGCTGGAATTCAGGCCCAGCTCTCCCCATCCCAAGGTCTGAGCTCATCCACCTACCACAGCCTCACGGGGCTGCTGAGAAGCCCGGGTGATTTCACTTCTATGAAATCAGCCCTGGGTAAACACAAGATATTGGTCTCTTTCTCTAACAATTCATCCCCTGGCCCAAGGCACAAATTTATCAAATCCCAGCTTTTATGGTCATCACTGAGCCTAGATTCTAGCTGCCCAGCTTGGTGAGTGAAAGCTCACTTGGGTCTTTGCTTCCATGTCCCAGGAGAGCATTAAGGGGAGTTTTGCTTCTGCGTCCTGGGGGCACATTATGGGGGGCTTTGCTTCTGTGTCACAGGGGCACATGGACTGAGGGCCCCACAGGCAGAGCCTGGAACCCCATCCAAATACTCACATGCTGGATGATCTAGACCAGTCATCTCTCAGGCCTTGGTGGCACAGCTGTAAAATAATGAGTTGGGAGTCTGTCTTAATCTGTTTTGTGTTTCCATAAAATAACACCTGAGGCTCAGAAATTTATAAAGAAAAAACGTTTATTTACCTCTTGGTTCTGCTGGCTGGAAGACTGGGCATCTGGTGAGAGCCCCGGGCTGCTTCCACCCATGGCAGAGGTGAAGGGGAGCCAGTGTGTGCAGAGATCACATGGTGAGACAGGAAGCAAGAGAGAGTGGGGCGGTACCAGGCTCTTTCAAACAACCAGTTCTCCTGGGAGCTCTCTGAGGATGCACAGAGAAAGAGCTCACTCAGACCCACCCCATCCCAGGGAAGGCATTAGTCTATTCATGAGGGACCCACCCCCATGACCCAAACACCTCCCATTCGGCCCCACCTCCAACACACAGTAAAATATTTCAACATGAGATTTAGAGGGACAAACATTCCAACTATAGCAAGGTCTTTCTGGCTATAAAGATTTGTGATTCCCCAGAGAAGCTGCCTCAAGCATCATCATCTGGGAGCAGAGGCCTCGTGGAAAAGCCTTGAGCCTCCTGGCTTCTAGAAAGCTCACCACAAAATTCTAAAGACCACAAATCCCTCATGGGTTGGCCCTGCCTTCCTAATTCAAAATCTTCTCTTACTGCCCTTCCTATTCATTATGTTCTAACAAGAAAGCTCTTCCCATCTCAGGGACTCTGTTCATGCTGTCCTTTTGACTGTATACTCTTGGATCTTGAGAGTGTATGGCCAGCTCCTTACCCCTTATGTTACCACATTTGTAGTGAAGGGATCTAGAATATACTGCTGTGAAGAAGGTTTTCCTCTGAACTCCCTTATCTGCCTAAAGCAGAGCTTCCCAAAATACTTCAACTATCATAAATCTCCTTCCTGGGAGTTTCCAAACCAAGGAAGATTGACTCCTATCACCAGAGAGGAGCAGTCACAAGGATATAAGAACTCACCTAAGCAGACATTGTCACAAAACTATCAAATCTCCCATTTAGTCTATTAAGGGCCCATTTACTCTTCCCTAAAAGTCATTTGTTCTCCCCCTCACCTTCCACTCTTAAGAGGGTATATATGCTCCAAATTCTAACCATCTCTTTGAGTCACATTTTCCAGTGAACTCCCACACAGGCATGTGAATAAAATTCTGTCTTTTGTCTTGCTAATCTGTCTTTTTTCAGTTTAATTCACAGGCCCCTTTGCCAGGCACAGTGGCTCACACCTGTAATCCCAGCACTCTGGGAGGCCAAGGCAGGTGGATAGTTTGAGCTCAGGAGTTCGAGACCAGCCTGAGCAAGAGCAAGACCCCTGTCTTTACTAAAAAAAAAAAAATAGAAAGAAATTCGCTGGACAACTAAAAATACACAGAAAAATTTAGCCGAGCATGGAGGCACATGCCTGTAGTCCCAGCTACTTGGGAGGCTGAGGCAGGAGGATCACTTGAGCCCAGGAGGTTGCTGGGAGCTAGGCTGACGCCACGGCACTCTAGCCTAGGCAACAGAGTGAGACCATGTCTCCAAAAAAAATTCACAGGCCTCCAACACTGAACCTAAGAGAGTAGAGGAAAAGCCTTTCCTCTCTGACAGTTGTCACCTCTTCAGAGGGGTCTTCCCTGATCATTCTGTCTTAATTAGCCTTCTTCCCCCTTTTGATTCCCATAGCATTTAGCGTAACTTATTATGACTTTATTTGTCTGCTTGCTAGGTTTTTGTCTGCCTTCCTCTAGAATGTAAGCTGCGTGGAGACATAGCATAGGAGTTTACTAACTACTCGGTGTATGAATGGATGAAGAAGTCTATCCTTAGCTCAAATATTTATTGTTGAATCTGCAGCTCGGCTCAATTTAACAACTTATTAGGCGCCACAATGTCAGATGTCAATTAGGTGCTCAGTGTCAGAATCACACAAAGACCCACTCCCTGTCCTCGAGAGGCTTATAGGAAAATGAACACTGATGCTGGGCCCTGTGAGGCCAAATACGAGAAGAAGGATATTACTTCTCCCTTAAGGAGTTTACTGATGGCAAGGAAGAGAAAAAGGAAAACATGTGAGAAGGAGCTTGGAAACAAACAGAACTCCAAGTGCAGTTATTTAGTACACAAATAAAGCAGAGATTGTTACACTGTTCTCTTGGCCTTTGTTTAGGGAATAATTCACATCGTTCTGCTAATTACGGAGTTGTGGGAATAACAGCAGCGTTGGATGGAACTCGTTATTTCTGCTTCACTTACACAACTGTGTCTGAAGACAGCTTGTCCCCTCGGCACATAGACCCACTGACAAGCGCCCCTGGTTCTCTCTTGCGGTCTTCTCAAACGGCAGGCTGAGTGCCTAGGACAGTCACAGAGCCTCTAAAGAAACTTGCAGGGCAGCCCCCTGCCTCAGTCAGGACCCCGTTAGCCATAAAGGCCAAAGATGTGCTGAAATTAACTCCCTAGACCCCCAAAGAGCACAAAAATAAAAGGGAGAACGCATTGAAATGATTTCAGTGCATAAGAACCCAAGAGAACCTAAATAAGTAGGCCAGGCCTCCTGAGTTAGGCTTCACATCCCCAGTGCTGGCTGGCTTGTGGTTTTCTGCCCCCAGGAGGTGCCCACCCGCTGCCTTATGTAGAAAATGCAAGGTAGCAGAGTTGTCTAAGAGAGAAAGGAGAGGCAGTGTTTAAACCTGAAAACTGGTATCCAGGTTTTCCATCCCCACATTTTCCTGCCCATTCCCACCCCTACTCTCAGTGGGTCTGTGATCCGCCCCCTCCACCCCTCCTTTCATCAGTTCATTCAGTCACATTCCCCAGGGGCTTTCCAGCCAAAGCCACTCTGGTGGTCCTCCTCTCCTCCCAGCTTCCTAGGCCACCCCAGCCCATGGTTTATCCTTCCACAGTGTGGGGGCCCAGAACACACCACTCCAAAATATGACTGTAGGAGACCAGAATACGCCACCCCAAAATATACTTCTTGGGCATATTTTGAGCTGGTTATTCTGAGAAAACGCAGACACAGGAGTAGCTCTGAAGAGCTGTCCTTTTGTAAAAAGAAATTAACATTTATAAAGGAAATCTACATTAGTAAAAGTATCTGTATTAGGAAGCAACTTTTATTACCTAAGAGACTTTACCTGCATAACAAGACAACCTTTATTCACCACACATTTCCTCTCTCACCTTCCTATAACTTGTGCCACCATCCCCCCACCCTCCAAGAAGCCCCAAGCCCCTATTCCTTTCTGTAGCTCAGGATGCTATATAAGCTTCAATCATCTGGTTCCTCTTTGAGTCTCATATTTTGTAGGACTCCAGCACATACGAATGTAAACATAGTTTTTCTCCTGTTAATCTGTCTTGTCAATTTAATTCATAGTGAGCTAGAGAACCTAGTATAACAGAGTTGTCGCTACTCTTCCCATAGATATGGAAGGGTGATACTGATGGGGGGAATATGTAACAGAAGAAATAGCTCGCTCAAAAAAATAGCAAAATGTTTTATGTCTCTTCAAAACATCCCCCACTCCTATTAGAGAACTAGGACCTGAATCCCTGCCTCAGGCCAATGGTCAGGAGGGGAAGGGGAATGTCATTTGTTCTTTGCACCACAGGAGATGGCTTAAGAGAATTGTCTGGATGGAAGTCATGAGATCATCTTAGCTGAAGATAGGATTAATCCAGGAGGAAGTCACAAGATTGTCTTAACCAAAGATAGGACTGATCAGAACCTTTAAAAGCTCTGTACTTTGCTCAGAAGGAGGATGCTGGTACTTTGAGATGGGAGTCTGCCAGCCTCCTCATTTGCCAGAAAATTAATAAACTCCTGTTTCCTTCTCCTCAAACCATTTGTCCTCATTCTTCTGATTGGCCTCAGGGACAAGTGCCGAACTTTTGGTAACACTAGAAGAGTAGTGGAAAGCCATTTTCCCTCCCCAACACCTAGTATCATGCTCCAGCTTCCTGGGTACTGTGGTCTGAATGTTTGTGTCATCCCCAAAATCCATACATTAAAATCCTTACCCCCAAGGTGATGGTATTAGGAGGTGGGGCCTTTAGGAGGTGAGCAGAGCCCTCATGAATGGAATTAGTGACCTTATAAAAGAGGGCCAGAGAGCTGCCTTGTCCCTTCCACCATACGAAGCCACAGCAAGAAGGCAACATCTACGAACCAGGAGTGGGCCCTCAACAGACACTGAATCTGCCAGAGCCTTGGTCTGGGATTTCCCATACTCCAGAACTATGAGAAATAAGCTTCTATTATTTATAAGTACCAACGGAAAAGAACCCAAACTGTAAAATAATTTAAAGAGGTTTATTCTGAGCTGAATACATACAACCATGGCCCGGAGAGCCCCACCCAAGAAGCCTTGAGGAAGTGGTCAGGTTACAGTTGATTTTATATATTTTAAGGAGACAGGAATTACACATAAAGTTGTATATCGATACATTGGTTTGGCCTAAAAAGGCAAGACATCTCCAAGCCTGGGGAGTGGGGTGCTTACAGGTTATAGGCAGGTTTAAAGATTCTTTGATTTGCAATTGGCTAGAGACAGGAAGCTTTGTCTAAAGGCCTGGAATGTTTTAAGATAAGAAAGTCTGTTAATCAGAGACAAGCCATCAGACATATACTGAGACTCAGGTGATCTGTTAAGTAAACTGATGACCTGAAGGTGTGGTTTAACCTTTGTCTTTTATGGCCTTAGGCCTATTAATGATTTAGTATCTTATTGTTACAAAGAGTAATTCCAGAAGGCATAGGGCATAACTAGGTGTGTCTGACCTCCCTTCTCTTCCAGGCCAGCAACTCAGCTTTTAGGTTTTTCTGGGGTCCCCACTGATACGGAAAACCCTCATCTATTGCTTGGCGCATCAGGCACCTGAGACCCACATCAGCATAATACTGACCTATTGTCTGGCCCATCAACTTGTCTATTGCCTGGCATCAGCATAATACTAAATCTATTGCCTGGTGCATCAACTACCCTATTACTTGGTGCATCAGCATAACACTGAGCCTATTGCCTGACCCATCGACTAGCCTATACCTGATACCCCACCCCTCAGACCACCCCAACTTAATAAAAGTGGGAAAAATCTGGTAGACGGTGCTCAGAATTTGGTGGTGAGGCCCCTCCGAGCCCCCTGGAGAATAAACTTTGATTCTCTGCACTCTCCATGTGCAGCTCGGTTTGCCCTTGGGACCACCCGCTGTAACACTTGATGTAACACCATGACCAAGAGGGGGTCCATTCAGTTGGCGGGGGGCTTAAGATTTTATTTTATTCTACATAAGCTACCTAGTTCATGATATTTTGTTATAACAGCCTGAACCAACAAAGACACTGGGCTAAGTCCCTCCTACTCCCAGCCTAGGGCAGGGACTGGGCCCTTCTGCTGTCCTCAGAGAAAGCACTCAAACCCCAGGACAAGCATAGAGAGGCTGAGGTGGGTGCAGGGACCTCTTGCCCTGGGGGCAGGTGTCCCTCACACTCTGCAAAGGACTTCTCAGCTCTGCTAGTCCATCTGGGGTGGGAGAAGGGGAGGAAACAAATACAGGTATGCCGGCTCCTGGCTGACAAAGAAGAATTCTGAGATGCTGTGAGCACTAAGAATCCAGCAAACACAAAAACGACTTCCTTTTTCTAGTTTAACCCAATCCATAAGAGTTGAGGGTATTAATATAGTAGGTCTAGGAGCCTGGTTTTGGTGAAAGAGCACTAGATTTAGATTCAGAGATTTATATCCAAACTCTTCCCTTCTCTGTCTGTGTGACTTTGGACAAGCTGCTCCAACATTTTAGATCTTGTTTTCCCTAACTATAAAAAGGAAGCTATTATTTCCATTTTAGGGTCATGCAAGGATTAAATGGGATAATGTATGCTTTAAAACATGCTTTGTAGGCATTAAAGCATTACGCAAATACTTATCTTAGCCCTGAGTAGGAAGATAAGGGGGTAGTCTGTGCAGTGTTTTTCAAAGTGCATGGTAAGAGCCATCAGCAGGTCATGAAAAATATTTAGTGGATGTAGGGGAAGAAAAAAATCTTTTCCTTCTACTCTTTTAGGTTCTTAGCTCAGACTCCCATCACAAAAGACAGATTAGCCAAAGGAAAACAAACAGAAGTTTATTAATATGCATATCTCAAATACATACACACACACATACACACACACACACACACACACCAGAGAAACTCAGGGAAGAATAACTCAAAGGGGTAGCTAAAACTTGAGCTTAGATACCATCTTTAGCTAAGCAAAGAAGGAAAGCTATGGAGAAGGCAAGTTATGGGAAGATGACTAGGAAAAGTACAGTAAACAAGGGTAAGGTTTGCCTTGCAGATTTAAGGCAGTGCCTTCACTATTGATAAGAATCTTGTAATTTAGAATCATCCTTCCATTCCTGGTACAGAGAGTGAGACACCCTTACAAATGGAGACTTACTTTCCAAATTTCCCTTGCAAAACGGTAACTTGTACTGTTTTCAGAGCTTCTGTGTCTGCTATTTCTCAAAATAATCCTCACACTAAAAAGACATATTTGGGGTATTGAAGGGCTTTAGGAAATGCTACCCCCAAATATGGTGCTTGGGTGTGCTGATTACTTTGAACTGAGGGTAGTTGGGGAAGAGCAGATGCAGGCAGAGGCTTTCTCTAAGTGGCCCTTATCTGCTATGATCAAAAGTTCTCTGAAAAGGAATTTGGAAGACACAAACTTTATTCCAGTGACCAGTTTGCAACCTGGGGAGACCACAGTCTTCAAGGCAAAATGAAGGTATGGTCCAGAGAACAAAGGGAGGATTCAGATTTTATAACAAAATTTCCTGCCCAGGTTCCCAATCAGGTTTATTTATGCAAATGAAGGATTGAAACTTGCTTAGCTATGATTGATTGATGCAGCTGAGTTCTGATTGATGAATATAGCTGAACCCTGATTGGTTGAGGCTGGTGAGCTCTGATTGGCTGGTTCAGGTGAGCTCTGAAAGTCCCAAAGATAGAAAGGTGCTGGTTTTCAGGAAACTCAGAGTATGTGTGTGACCCCAGTCAGCAAATGGCCACTTGACTCTATTTTAAATTTAGGGCCAGTTAGCCACTTCGGATCCATCTTGAAGGATTGCTCTTTCAGGTTTGTATTTGCTCACACTTCCTAAAGACAGATCCTCCAAAGGGAACTCAATTGTCATGAGTCACTCCCCAGGAATCTTATCAACTCGCAAAGATTTAACTGAGATCACAGGAGAGGAGACTAGACATTAACACCCGCACAGACAGACGATCATCTATTCTTCTGACAGATGCTCCAGACAACTTTTACTACCTGAGAAATTTTGTGTTTGCATAACAAGACAACCTTTATTCGCTATACATTATTTCCTCCCTTCACTCTTCCATAACTTGTCTTCACCACCCCTCAGAAGCCCTGAGACCCTATTCCTTTCTGTAGCTGAGAATGTTATATAACTTCAATCATCTGACCCTTCTTCAAGTCATATTTTGTGGGACTCCCATGTGTACATACATAATTAAATACAGTTTTTCCCCCATTAATCTGTCTTATGCCAATTTAATTTGTAGTCCAGCCAAAGAACCTAGAAGGGTGGAGGGAAGCCATTTTTCGCTCCTCTACAGTGGCAGATTCTGATGCCCTAAACTCATATTTTAGGGAGGCATATTTTGCTCTCCTACATGGGTCCTGATCAGCATTTTTACATTGAAAGAATAGAAAATATCAAGGTGTGTATCCCAAGTAATAAGAGTAGATATTGTTCATTTAAATCATGTGTTTTTGTGCATTACTGTGTGTGTATTGTGATATAAAATCTGTCTCTTTTGCATCAGAGCACACATATTAACATTGTTTATTTCTGTGGTAAATAATGGAAGTGTAAATAAAGGGAGCTGTTCTTGCTTTGTTGTATTTTTCAACTGCAACATTTCTGCATTCCAAGAGTGGGAGAAGAATTCATCTTGGGAAAGAATTTATCTTTTGTTTTGGGAAAACACATTAATAGGCCCTTTGGTTATGCAAAGGTAAAGCTCTGAGGCCAGGCTGAAGGAAGCCCTCATAGACCAAAGAGGCTAAACTGCTCTGCATAATAAAATCAATATTTAAGAGTTTCTGTTTCCTTTGGTGGTCCTAGAAAAAGCAATTTGAGGCCTGAACTTTCAGAGAAGAGACTGAGCTGGGCCAGAGGAGGGAGAGCTTAAGTAAAGATCTCCCTTGACACTGGTAGACCAAAGCCTTCAGGCATCTCTTTGTATTAAGTACTAAATGAAGTTCTATTTTCCTGTATTGTAAAGCCCATACAAAGGATCTTCAGGCCTTCAGAGGAGTTGATTAAACGCTCCAACCTGATTCTCTCCAGGTAGCCCTACCTCAGGAATGATGGGAAGGTCCCTGTTTGGAAGCAAACCACCTCAGAGGGAGGGGGCAGTGTATAGAGCCTCTGATGGGGGAACCAGAAGGATCCAGAAGAAGTTGGGAGCAGTATGGGGTGAGAGAAGACCACTGACCATGAGGGTGGATGCGCATCCAGGAATTCTTGGCAATATTTGGGAGGGGGATAGAATTCCTCTGGCCTTAGAGCATGTTATTTTCTTTGAATAGTTAAGTAAAGGGTAATTCTGGAAGGCTGGAAAATGTGGGGCACCAACTATGTTAAAGGCTGATAAGGCTCAAACACAGTTGAAAATTGCAAAGATACTGACTGACCCGTAGCTTCAAGCAAGACTCATCTGGACTAGGATCATCGCTGCCACTATTACTACGGTTATTACCACCATCCCCTACCACAGGGAAAAGGTGCATGACCCTGGTAGGCAGCATAATGGTCCCCCAAAGATGTCTAAGAACTAACTCTATGAAGCTGTGAATATGCTACGGTACATGGCAAAGGAGAATTAAGGTTGCTCATCAGCTGACCTGAAAATACAGAAATTGTCCTGCATTACCCAGGTGGGTCCAGTGTAATCACAGGGATCCTTAAATGTGGAAGCAGGAGACAAAAGAGTGAGAGTCAGGGTAACATGATGTGAGGAAGACTCGACTGAGCATGGCTGGTTTTGAAGAAGGAAGAGACCATGAACCAAGGAATGTGGTGGCCTCAGAAGCTGCAACAGGTAAGAAAATGGATTCCCTCAGAGCCTCTAGAAGGATATAGCCTTGCCAACATCTTGATTTTAGCCCAATGAGATTCTAACCTCCAGAACTGTTGATAATGAATTTTATTGCTTTAAGCCACTAAATTTGTGGTAATTTATTATAGCAGCAATAGAAAATAAATACAGTGACATTCTACAAGGAAGTGACATGAGACTGGGAGGCATGAGGCCCAACCCAGTGTTGCCATCAGCTCACTGTGTTTCCTTGTGTAGGTTGTCTGATTCTTCTGAGCTTCATGCCCCTCAAGACTAGACTAGGAGTAATAATTCTTGCCCTAGCCAAATAAAGAAACAATGAGTTAATTTTGGGTAGTAACAAAATAATTAGCAATCACAGGAAGCTGCCATTGAGGAAAGCTGAAAAGGCTGAAGAAACAGTTGTGGTTCCATCAGTATTGGCCCTTTTAGTGGGTGTAGCCTCTTGGGGAGGCCATCAACTCAAGTCTTGGGCCCAGGATGACTCAGCAAGTCCCCAGGCCTGTCCAGACGAGCAAGTAGGGACAGGAGCAGGCCCTGCTGGAGAGCCCAGGCAGGGTGTGAGTCAGGCAAGGTGTTTCCGTGGATGGGGTTGGGCACAGCTTCCCTCAGACTTCCTTTCTAGAGTGGGAACTGCCCGAGGGTGAAGCCTTGCTGACACCTGGATTTGGCACAACTGCCCTTGAGTTCCCCATAGACCACATCCAGTCACTGAAGCTATTTATTTATTTATTTAGTATTTACTTATTTTTTAAAATTTCAGAATATTACAGAAGTACAAATGTTTTGGCTACATGAATTGCTTTTGTACAGTTTGAGTCAAAGTTTTAAGTGTGCCAATCACCAGATAGTGTGCACTGTACCTATTAGGTGTGATTTCACCCATCTCCTCCCTGCCACACTTGCTTGAATTCTGTTGAGTTTTACTTCCATATGTGCACATGAATGTTGATCTATTAGTTCCAATTTAATAGTGAGTACATGTGATGTTTGTTTTCCATTCATGCAATACTTCACTTAGGAGAATGTTCTCCAGTTCCATCCATGTTGTTACAAACGGTATTATTTCACTATTTTTTTTATGACTGAGTAGTACTCCATGGTATGCATATACCACATTTTATTAATCCACTCATGTATTGATGGGCATTTCGGTTGATTCCATATCTTTGTGAGTGTGACTTGTGCTACAATAAACATATGAATGCAAGTATCTTTTTGATAAAATGACTTTTTTTCCTTTGGGTAAATACCAATAGGGGGATGGCTGGATCAAATGGTAGGTCTACTTTTAGTTCTTTGAGGTATCTCCATACTAATTTCCATAGAGGTTGTTCTAGTTTGCAGTCCCACCAACAGTGTATAAATGTTCCTTTGTTTCTGCATCCATGCCAGCATCTGTTGTTTTGGGACTTTTTGATAAAAGCCATTCTCACTGGAGTTAGGTGATATCTCATTGTGGTTTTGATTTGCATTTCCCTGATGATTAGAGACGTTGAGCATTTTTTCATATGTTTATTGGCCATTGGTCTATCTTCTTTTGAAAAGCTTCTGTTCATGTCTTTTGTCCACTTTTTTATGGGGTTGTTTGATGTTTTCTTGCTGATTTGCTTGAATTCTTTGTAGAGTCCAGTTATCAGACCTGTATCAGATGTATAGCAGGCAAATATTTTCTCCCATTCTGTTGTCTATTCACTCTATTGTTTCCTTGACTGTGCAGAAGCTTTTTAATTTAATTAAGTCCCATTTATTAGCTTTCATTGTTGTTGTGATAGCCTTTGGGGTCTTCTTCATAAATTCTTTGCCTAGGTCAATATCTATAAGAGTTTTTCCAACATTTTCTTCTAGAATTCTTATAGTTTCATGCCTTAGGTTTAAGTCTGTCATCCCATCTTGAATTAATTTTTGTGAGTGGTGAGAAGTAAGGATCCTGTTTCAACCTTCTACATGTGGCTATCCAATTTTCCCAACACCATTTATTCAATAGGGATTTTTTTCCCCCCAGCATATATTGTTTTCTGCTTTGTCAAAGATCAGATGGCAATATGAGGATGATTTTATATCTGGGTTCTCTGTTCTGATTCATTGGTCTGTGTCTCTGTTTTTGTGCAATTACCATGATGTTTTGGTTACTATAGTCTTATAGCATAGCTGAAGTCTGATAAAGTGATGCCTTCTGATTTGTTCTTTTTGCTTAACGTTGCTTTCACAGTCTTTCCTCATTCCTTACGAAGTGTAGGATTATTTTTTCCAGATCTTCAAAAAATGACATTGATATTTTAATGGGGATTGCATTGAATCTGTAAATCACTTTGGGTAGTATAGACATTTTAACAATGTTGATTCTGCCAAACCATGATCATGATATGTTTTTCCATTTGTATACATCTTCTGCCATTTCCTTCCTCAGTGATTCATAGTTCTCCTTGTAGAAAGAGGTCTTTCACCTCCTTAGTTAAATATATTCCTAGGTATTTTATTTTCTTTGTTGCTAGTGTGAAAGGTATTCAGTCTTTGATTTGATTCTCAGCTTGACTGTTGGTGTATATGAATGCCACTGATTTGTGTACACAGATTTTGTAACCTAAGACTTTGTTGAAGTTATTTATCAATTCCAGGAGTCTCTTGGAAGAATCTTTGGGGTTTTCTAGATATAAGATTATATCATCAGCAAAGAGCAATAGTTTAACCTCCACTTTCCCTATTTGGATACTCTTGATTTCCTTCTCTTGCCTGATTGCTCTGGCTAGTCCTAGCACTTCATAGAATAGAAGTGGTGACAGTGGGCAACCTTGTCTAGTTCTAGTTCTAAAGCAAGAATGCTTGGAAGTATTTTTGGGGTGACAAAGAAAAAAAATAAGCAGGAATGCTTTTAATTTTTACCATTTTTCCCATTCAGTGTGATGTTGGCTGTGGGTTTGTCATATATGTGGCATTTATAATTTTAAGGTGTGTTCCATCTATGACCATTTTCTTAAGAGTTCTTATTATAAAAGAATGCTGAATTTTATCAGATGCTTTTTCTGCATCTATTGAGATGATCATATGGTCTTTGTGTTTGCTTCTGTTTATGTAGTGAACTATATATATGGATTTACGTATGTTGAACCATCCTTACATCCCTGCAATCAAGCCCACTTGGTTGTGGTGGATTATTTTTTTGATGTGCAGCTGAATTCAGTTTGCTAGAATTTTATTGAGAATTTTTGCACTTATATTCATAAGAGATATTGGTCTATAGTTTTCTTTTTTTATTGTGTCCTTTCCTGGTTTTGGTATCAAGGTGATACTGTGCTGACATCCACAATGAGGTCATTCTTGTAATACATACAAATGTGGTAGGGGAAGAGGCTAAAACCAGATACAGCTGGGTAAAAACTGCAGCCCTCAAAGGTCATAGCAGAGCAGAGGAGCTGTGGGACAAGACACAGGTCTGAGACATCTGAGAGAACTCTGAGGCTTCAGGATTACTATGTTTCTTGCATATCAAATGATAGCAAGAGGAAACTAACATAAGAAAGAGAACCAATGTAATATTTATTTTACTGTATTCACTGTAAAATATGGTCACTTAAGCTTAAATTTGGTTCTCTGGATTAATGAAAAAAGCCCTTACATCCTAATTGAGTTTTCTGCCACTGTGTAATTGAAAAACAGGAATAAGAAATAACCCTACAGTGGGTTCTGAAATGGCTCAAGTTCAACAAGGCCTGTCAACCTCCAAAGGGCTCCTCCAGATAAGGTTTGCATTTTCAAATGTCAAGGAGACTGCTCGCTCAGGAGCTCCCAAATTAAAATTCAGATTTTTTTTTCAGGGCTATAAGTCACACTTAATTATGCTCTAAGCTTGAGAAATTCCATGAGTACCACTGTTTCCCTCAGGAATCAGGCTGAAAGAAAACACAATGCTTCGTACCATCACGCATGAATTTAACAGTTTAAACATAGATGTGGAAAGGACAGAAGGAGAGGAGTGTGGAGAGAGAAGGGCCAGGAGTTTGTACCCCAGCCTGTGAAGCAGACAAGGTGGGCTTGAAGTGGGTCAGAACTACCCCTTTTAATATCTTCCAGGTTCTTTTCCCACCTCTATCACCCCCTCGAGCTCAAGCACGTTTTCCTTGAGTTTATACTCTCTCTGTATATTCCTTATTAGATCTCTTCTCAGGATAGAATTTAACAAGCAAACTTCTGCTGAAGGGAAGTGGTCACCATAGTCTAAAATAAAGACTTCTCTGAGACTTAGGAACTCTTTGAATAGAGAACAAAACCTCAGACCTAAGGAGTCATTTCTCATCTTGATTTAAAGGTCAGTGAGCAGGCTGAAAAATGTTTCCCAAATGCCCCAAGAGGGGCATTTGGTGTCCCTGAAATGGTGGGGTTCCATTCTACCCAGGAAGGGCGGGTCTTATTCTCACTCTTTATTCACACATAGGGTGCCTGTTTATATTTACCATATTCAAGCCTGTTAATGAACTATCCCATTCTTCTATGATTTCACTTTTTTTGTCTGCTAGATATGATTATAAAGGAGTTTTTTTAAACCTCTAACCATAATGGTAAATCCAAATTTATAGAATAAGTTCCTAGTTGCTCTACCATTACACATTTATATTTAGGTATATAAATGCATATTAGGCTTATTTCTCACTATTTTTGTTACCTCTCTTCATCTTCCCCTATCCTGAGATTTTCGCTTTGATTCACTTGTTGCTCAGACAGAGGCTTCTCTTGAATAAATTCCACAAGCAGGGTGTGCACGTGCTGTACTCTCTGACCTATATCATATCCACAAAAAACACTCTCTCGTTCTGACAAGTGAAACTTGTCAGGCTGGGTGTCAAATCCTTAGGTCAAGGTCCTTTCCCCCAAGTTGTCATGAGATTTTATTCTACAGTCTTCTCGCTTCCAGTGCTGCAGGTGGAAAGCCTGAGGACAGTCTGGTGCTCCTTTGTAAGCCATTTGGTCTTTTTGTCTGGAAGCTTATAGAAATTTCTCCTTATCCTGGGAGTTGAAGGATTTTACAGGATATTTCTAGGTATGTGCCTTTTTTCTCAATCCAGCCTGGAATTCACTGAGCCCTTTTAAATTGCCAGTCTTTTTTAATCTCAGAGGCATTTTCTTTTATCATTTATTTAATTCCTGTACTTCCTCCAACAATTCCTTTTCTCCTTCCTGGATTCTTATTTCTTAGGTTAGATCTCCTGGATCTATCCTCCAAGTCTGTTATCATGACAATTGCATGGGCATTAAGAAGGAGAACATGTGATTAACAACAGTGATTAACAGCACAGTCACAGAAGCCAGACCACCTGGGTCTGCTTACCAGCTGTGTGACCTTGGGATAGTCCTTTCACCCTTCTGAGTCTCAGTTTCTTCAGCTGCTATCTGGGGTGGAGAGTCATAGTAGCTAACTCATAGGTTTGAGTAAGAAGTATATTAATATATGCAAGTTTTGACAGTAATATAGTTACTGTAGTCCCTCATCTCTTTGAACTTCTGTGCTGTGGTTTGAGATTTTCTGCCACTTGATCCTCCAGGCTACTAATTCATATTCCCATGTTGCCCATGAATTAATCTACTAAGTTTTGATCAGTTAGAAAATCACGTTTTTCATTCCAGAAAGAATGTTTCAATGCTTTAAGTCTTCTCAAATGCTCATGGGGTAGATTGTGTCCTTATCCCCAATTATTTATGGCCTCCTCTGTGAGATGTTTACACATTTCTACCCCACTGACAGCAGGTCTGGTGTGTGACTTGCTTTAGTCAATGAAATGTGAGTGGAAGCAACACAGGCCACTTCTGAGAAGACATTTTAAGAGTCTTTGTGTGGTTCTGCCATCTCTTTTTCCCTCTTCCAGATGGAGCCTGTTCCTTTAGCTTGGGTCCTAAAAGGAAGAAGGTGTGGGACAGAACCAAAGCCAGCTCGTGGGGGATGGGTAATGTGCCTGAGAAGTCAGCCTTTGTTTGTGTAAGCCATTAAACTTCTGGGGTTGGTTGTTATCACAGCACAATCTAGCAAAAGCTTATTAATGCAACTGATTTTTTCATTCAAATTGTCCCATGTGTCCTCCAGGAGTTATGCTTCATTAAAAGCCACTTGTTTTGCATGGTCTGGTTTTCAATCTGTCTGATTGCTGGGTCTTCCTATGTGCATTATTTTCCTGTGCTTATGTGACTCTATTCACCTTTGGGTTCTGGTCTTAGTGACCAAGATTTTTTTAGGTGGTCTCTACCACCATAAACTGGTGGTCTGAATGTTGGTGTCTCCAGCCCCTCAAATACATATGTTGGAACCTGATATTCAATGTGATGGTATTAACAGGTAGGGCCTTTTGGGAGGTGATTAGTCATGAGGGCCCCACCCTCATGAATGGGATTAGTGCCTTTGTAAAATGGGTTGAAGGGAGCTACCTTCTGCCCCTTATGCCATGTGAGGACACAGCATTCACCCCTTCAGCCATGTGAGAACGTAGCAACAAGACATGATCTATGGGGAACAGGCCCTCATCAGACATCAAATCTGCTGACACCTAGAACTTGGACTTTCCAGTCTCCAGAACTGTGAGCAATAAATTTCTATTGTTTATAAATTACTCAGGATAAAATATTTTGTTATAGCAGCAAATGGATTAAGACAGTATCCATTGGCAAATTGTACTTCCCTGTCCAGGCACCAGGTTCAGGCACTCAGAGGTAGCCTTACTGTCCCTGTTCTTTTCAACTGCACAGGCAAGTGCTCTGGAGGCCTGAGACACCAGCCAGTACCACAGTCTCTTCTCCTATGATTTCAATCATCTGTACAGCAGTGTGATTAGTATTGTCCTACAACTCCTGGATATTCTGTCCTGGTTTTTTTCATTCTCTATTCTTTGTGTTTCATTTCAAATAATGTCTAATGACCTATCTTTAAGTTCATTATTTTTGTCCTCAGCTGTATCCAGTCAACTGATAGACCTGTCAAAGGAATTCTTCACCTCTAATATTGTTTCCTTTATTACTAGAATTTCCATTTGACTTTTTTAATAGTTTCCATGTCATTGTTAAAATCCCCATATGTTCATACATGTTGCCATTTTCCACTAGATCCTTGAACATGTTAATCGTGATTATCTTAGTGTAGCTGTTTGATAGTTATATCTAGGCCATAACTGAGTTTTGTTCTTTTGATGGGTTTATCTCTTGACAATGGAATTTTTTTTTCCTCTTGCTTTTTGTATGTTTCCTAATTTTGAATTGAATGATGGATATCAGTTGTAGAAGAACAATAAATATAACTTAGTCGCAGAAATAGGCAGACCTCTTCTTCTGTGACATTATTATTGTATGTGCGGGGGGCAGGGGGAAGTCAATCCGGTCAACAGTGACCGAAGTTCAGGTCTTCTTCTTGCTGTTGTTACCTCAGCACACCACAGGCTTTACATTCATCCAGGATAGGCCACTGTTACTTTGTTCTTAGTGTGGCAGCTGAGGTGCTGGAAGCGTGAAAATGTTTTCTTGGTATTTCTAAGCTTTGAACACCTGCTTTACAGAAGAGATCTCTCTCCACAGCCTTGCCCTTGCCTTTTGCTCATGGTAGGTCTGAGAGCATTCTTGGTTCTCCTGGTCTGGTCTCAGTCCTAGGCAGAGCCTGTGAACCTCAGCCTTGGGAGTGGGGCCTTCTCAGGGTTTCTGCCCCTTCCCCATCCCCATGGCAGCCAAACTCTGCCCTAGTATCTGTGCCAGGTCTTGGGGTAAGAGAGCCTCCCCACTAGACTTAGCACACCTTCGCTGTATATTGGTGCAGGATCCTAGGCTCAAGAGGTTTTTCTACCCCTGCCTCCCCCAGGAGAAGGTGGCCTTTGTTTTTACTTAGTCCAGAAGGAGTGGATCTTTGCCTGTTTCTAAAGACAACAGTGAGAGTTTCCTTCTTCTTCCCCAAAGGCAGCCAGATTCTGCTTCTACACCTCCGCCACTGGCTCTGGGGTTGCAAGTATTTGCTGTCCTTCCTCTACTTGCTTAAGGCTTTTACATGATGGAAGAGGAGTATTTGGGAGAGGGTGGGGTTTCTTGCCATGCCCCAGCCTCAGGCTGCCTGCCTGCATCATCTTGAATACCTGCTCCATCAAGTTGGCTACTCTTTGGTCTCTTGCCCTGTCTCTAGTCTTCCTTGTGAGAGCCTCTCAGAGGCCGGTGGAAAAGCACTTGTGATTACAAACTTCCCTTATACCTGGGGCTCGCAGTCATTCTAAACTGCTATGCTAGCCCATGCTCAGCCTTTCGGAATGCACCACATTTGAGTTCCTTTCTTTTTACCCACATTAATGGTGGCCTCTTCTTCCTCCTGTTCTGTGATAAAGACAGACTCACCTCATGGGTGTCTGAGCCGTGCAGTCACACATTGCCCCTCACTCAGAAGGTCCCCATATTTGTCACTGGGTCCTATAAATTACATAGCCTGGTCAAAGGTGAAATAGTTGCAGCATCCTATCTCTTCTCAGAGGGGCCTGTTACTCTTTGGAATTCAGTTCACTTCATTGCCTTGTGACCTCAGCTCTGAGATGGGTTCAAGAAAAGTTGTGATTTGTAGATTATCTGTCTTTTTCTTGTTGTTGGATGGGAGTTACGCTCTTTATTCTCTTGCAGCTTTCTACATCCTAGGCAGAAACAGACTCTGTTTGAATGCATTTGGGGCCCTGAAAGGAGGTAAGAATGCTATGTTGTCTACAGGCTCCCCACCAGGGCGTAAGCTCGTGGTGGACAAGTGATCATCTCTCAACAGCGTGACTCTTTTCTACTTATTTGACTGTATTTTCCCAAATTACTTTTACAGTAAGCCATCACTACTTGATTAAAAACAACTAGAACACCAAACTTTGAAGTATTCCTTTTAAACACTTTTTTAAATGACACTGAAACAATTCCTGAGAGCTCCTTTCCTAGAGACTCAGTAGGAAAAATACAGCATATTCAGGGCACCAAGGAATACTGTGTGCAGAAGGTACACACCACAAATTAACAGAGCGCTGCTGTTCTAGGACACAGCTCTTTCAGTCCTGGCCAGAGCCACCATTTCCCCACTGGCAGGGGAGGGCCAGGTGTGGCCCCTGCTCCTTGGCTCCCATTCTGCCGGTAGTGATGCTCCCTGCTGAGACAGCGGCTTTCCTAGCGCTGCCTCTGGGAACTTGGTGTTGGAGTATTGTACAGCGAGTCGGAAGTCTTACTCCCAGCTCTGCCTTTAATGTGGTGACCTTTAGACAAGTCACTGAACCACTTCAAGCCTCAGTTTTCTCATCTATAAAATAAAGGTAACAATCCCATAGGGATTTTTAAGGTGGACCAAACTCGATGATGTTATACAGAAGCATTCTGCAAGCTGGAAAGACCTATCACTACTTGTCTTGGTGAGCAACTTAGGCCTGGGAATGGAATGAGGTGGGGGACAGGAGGAAATGAGGCCCCATGGTCACTTTCAGAGTTCATATTTTGGAGGGAAATATGGAGATAATAATATCTCTCTTTGCCTTGCCTTTTAACCACCACTCCCCTACACAGTGGTGAAATCTCAGTGTATGAGTGTGGCTGCAGGTTGCAGGTGCAGCCTGTGCTGCGATCACAATACTCAGGGGGCCTCCTTCCTTCCTGCCACCCGCCCCCCTGGCTGAGTGGGCATGTGTGTTGGGGAGAGCCTCACTATGTAAGATCAAGTAGAATCTATTAAGTACCTGGCAGTTGTGTCTCTTTCATTGAATGCAAGGGGCCCCTTAATAGCAATTGCTGGGATATCTTCTCTGCCCTGGCAGCGTAGGTGCTGCTTAACTGATCTCTTTGGAACGGGAGGGAGCTCCCCCGTCAAACAGGAGGTGTGCCTCATCCCCGGGCCACAGACACACAAACTCCCTGGGTAGCTTCTCAACCAAATGGGGACTACCAGATGGCAAGGCCCAAGTTCCAAGAGAAGCCTAGCCAAGTTATCTCGTGACAGGGAGCTGTCCAGGGGAGGACTGGGCAGGTAGAGCACATTTAAAGAGGTGCTTCCCTTTGGCGCTAACTCTCTGTGTGTCATAGAGCCTGACCACTTGATCATTGATAGTTCCTTTTTTTCCCTCCAGCATGGCTTTCTTTTGTCTTACTTTATTATTTCAAAATTATATATATGAACATCTATGAACACATCTTTGAGCCCAAGATCTTAAGTATTAACTAACTGATATTGACCTACATGCTTCTCCCTACCCCTTTACTTTCATTTTGTATTTATAATTTTCTTCCTTTTAAAAAGTAGTTTAGTTAATGTCATACATAATGTTTAATTAATGTTAAATTATATTTAATTAATATAATGCTTAATTAATGTTTAGTTTTAGTTGTTTTTAAACTTGATAGAAAAAGTATTGTGTTACATGTAGTCTATATAAAATTGTATCATTAAGAACTATGTTGCATGTAGTTGTAGTTCATCATTATCAATGTTGTATAATATTCTATTGTCCATGGGCATTTGGGATGTTTCAAGTTTGTTTTTGTTTGTTTTTGCTGATATATACAGAGCTGCTAAGGATATTCTCATATGTATATCCTGATGCATGTTGGGTCATGGAGACTGTGAATCTTCAATTTTACAATATAGTTAATTTGGTCAAATTTATCAATCTGTTCTTTTTTTGGTTGGTACTTTCTTATGCCTTATTTAAGAGATTCTTCCCTTATTTAGTCCAAGAAAGATAGTCTTCTATCTTTTCTACCAAGATAAACAATGAAGACATGTTTCAACACTATCCTTAGTCTATCTAGAGTTGATTTCATGTGTGTGGTGTTAGATGGGGACCCAGTTTCATTTTACCCTTATGGATGTTTTTCTGGCTTCAGTTATTGAATAGTTCCTCTTTTCTCCACTAATATGATATAGCTATTAGTATTGTAATCATATATTTCTCATTGATTTTTCATAGAAGAAAACAATTTCACTCATAGTCTTAATAAAACATTCTGCTGACATATCACCTTTAAAACATATCAACATACTACCTTTTGAAAAAGCTGAAAGGTGATCACTTCTGAAGACTATATCCCTACTGCTTATGCCCTGGTCCTGTTCCTCCCAGCATCGGGCAAATACCTGACTGGCTCGTTGCTCTCCTGTGCAGAGGCTCAAGCCGAAGGGAGGTCCTGCTGGGGGTCAGCAATGCAGTTCGACTCACAGCTCCATCTGGACAAGAGTCACAGACAAGTTCAAGAGCCTGGGAGAACCAGGTTTAGGGATGCTAGACTGGGAATAGGCCAGCTCAGACTCAGTCTGAATAATAGGGCACTGTTATGGGTTGGGTTTAATTATGTTCCCCACAAAAATATGTCCTAGCCCCAAACCTGTGAATGTGGGCTTATTTGAGGATAGGGTCTTTGCAGATGTAATCAGGCTAAAATGAGATTACGCTTGATTAGGGTGGTTCCTAATCCGATCCCTGGTGTCCTTATAATGAGGGAAATTTGGCTGCAGACACAGAGGGGAGGAAGCCGTGTGAAGATGGAAGCAGAGAAGGAAGTGATGGGTCCACCAGCCAAGGAACGCCAAGGATTGTCAGTAACCACAAGAAGCTGAGAAGACACATGGAGGGATCAGAGAGAACAGGGCCCTGCTAACACCTTGATTTCTGACTTCTAACCTCCCCAGTTGTGAGACAATAAATTTCTATTGTTTAAGCCACCTAATTTGTGGTACTTTGTTAGGGCAGCCCTAAGAAACTAATACAGGCACCGTCTCCTTTGCCAGTGAGAATGATCAGTGTGAAGAGATAAAAATGACTGGCATGTCCCCAGCCTTTCTCATCCCCGTGACCCCTAATGAGGGCCCTGGCTGCACTTTCCTCCATCCCTCCTGGACCCCTCCCCGCCCCCATCCCCCACCCCTGCCCCCGAGGGAAGGAGCCCTGCTCTGCCAGCCATTCTTGAGATAAAAACCAGAGGAAGGGAAGAGAGAATAGAAACCAAGAGCCCGACCAGGAGCACCTGCAGCAAGTAGAAGACAGAGGGAAGTGCAAGGAGCACTGTGAGTCTCACATTGCCACATGAAAATCAGACAAGTCTCGCTAAGGACTATGTGTTCACTTAATGGTATGTGAGCAGCGCATGTGGAAGACTTGAGTTACTTTGAAATCGCTTTTGGTTTCATGGTTTTTTGGCTGCATTGGAGCTCCAGCATGGAGCTGAGCGCCAACCCTCCCCACTGAGTGCTTTCCGCCCCCCAAGGCCCCTAAGGGCTTGGTGGACACAGGTCCTCCGATGCTCACAGCAACCCTGTGAGGAGAGTGCTGTTAGATGATAAAACTGAAGCCTAGCAACAAACCTTGGTTAAATGACCAAGGTCTAAAAGTTCCGATTGCCTGTACCTAGCCCAGGACTAGAGCAGCCAGGAGTCTCGAGCAACACGTGGAAAGCTGGCAGCCACCCCATGGCTGGTCTGTGCTCTCAGAACAGCCTGGCCTCCTGGGATAATGGCAGCTTCGCTACCCTCGAGATCAGAAAACTGGCACTGAGGTGTAGCCAGGCAAGGGGGTAAGAAGCAGCTGTAACAGAATGGGCTCTGGAGCCAAACTGCCAGGGTTCCCCCCAGGTCTGCCACTTTCTAGCTGTATAGGAATGTTATCTAACCTCCCTGTGCCTGTTTTCTCATCTGTAAAGTGGGGATAAGAATAGTTCCCACCTCAGTAGACAGTTGTGAAGATTAAGTGAATGAATACAGCATGTGACACACTTGGAATAGCACTGGCACAGAGTAAGCACTTAGTAAAAGCTAGCTCTCGTAACTATT
Organism: Lepilemur ruficaudatus; assembly: GCA_963574885.1. Classification (NCBI taxonomy): domain Eukaryota; kingdom Metazoa; phylum Chordata; class Mammalia; order Primates; family Lepilemuridae; genus Lepilemur; species Lepilemur ruficaudatus. Next base: position 30,650 of record CAUYRT010072385.1, read on the forward strand.
AAAAACATGATCCTGTAATCAGATCTGACCAGACCTTAGCTGCAAAAAACATAAATCATCAAGAAGACTCTGATACACCGAGCGTAGTGGCTCACGCCTATAATCCTAGCACACTGGGAGGCTGAAGCGGGAGGATCGCGCAAGGTCAGGAGTTCAAGATCAGCCTGAGCAAGAGTGAGACCCCCGTCTACACTAAAAATAGAAAGAAATTAGCTGAACAACTAAAAATATATAGAAAAATTAGCCGGGCATGGTGGCGCATGCCTGTAGTACCGGCTACTTGGGAGGCTGAGGCAGTAGGATTGCTTGAACCCAGGAGTTTGAGATTGCTTTGAGCTGAGCTGATGCCACAGCACTCTAGCCTGGGTAACAGAGTTGAGACTCTGTCTCAAAATATATATATCTATCAGGAATTTCATTAGGAATCTCAAACATGATATTCATTCATTAATACATTCTTTCAAAAAACATTCATTTAGTGTTCACTATATAGAAAAACAAAAACCACAGATCTGTTTTGTCTCATCATGGAAAGTTGAATTGAATTCCACGTAGGGCCCCTCCATACATTTCATCTGTATTGATCTCATTATGCCACACCTTTTTATTTACCTCTCAGTCTTCATTTGTGAAATATGATTAAGAAAGTGACCTACCTCACAGGGCTGTTGTGAGGGATGAATCATGGCTATGAAGAAGTTTGTACAATGCAACATTCTGTTTGGTGCTTCAGTACGTTTTACTTGGATTGTTAAAAACTAGATTCTAGTAACTAGAACATCAGTTGGGATCATTACTACTATTAATAGAATAAATGCAAACTGTGTTCCATGCACTACTCAGAAATAAAAGACATAAGCAAAAATAAAAAAAAAATTTTAAAGTTCAGATTAATTAAAGAAAAAAAATAGTTGAAGAAACACTTGCAATAGAGTGTGCTAAGAGCACACAGCAGGAAGAATAAGAGCCCCACTTATCCAAGTATTTGTTTTCAGAGTCCTTGAAGTTACAATGTTGCCTAGGAAAACAAGAGTCTTACCACACTGGAGCTATTCACCAATAAACTGACTACTTTTTTAAAACTGATCTTA
>CAUYRT010072386.1:0-80081 GCA_963574885.1 Lepilemur ruficaudatus
TAAAGTAGAATATGCAAAATATGATGCATTATTTCCTACTGCCATTGGAAAACAGGAATATTTTTTACAAAAGGGAATCTTCTTAAAGGGGAGAAAACATATTGAGGAATTTTGTACATCCCTAGTTTTTCTCTTGAGTATATATTTGAGGAACAATGTCGCCCTCTGGTGTTCAAGCCTAAGTCTTTTGCTTCACGCTGAGAAGGGTGGTGAAGGGGCCACCCAAAGCCAAGTTCTCGTTATTTCTGGTCTTTGTGACTTTTTTTTTTAAAAACAACTTTATTGAAGTATAATTTACATGCCGTGCAATTAATCCATTTTAAGTGTACAATTAAATGATTATTAGTAAATTTACCAAGTTGTACAGCTATCTTGTGACATTTTTATAAGTGAACTTTTCAGTTTTCACAGAAGTGAAAATATTTCTAGTGCTTTCTTTTGGTTAGTAGGAACAGTCCACCAATTGGAAGAGACCAGGAAAAAGACCATTTTGACCAATGGCAGAAACCTCGTGTACCTAGCAGATCCTTGGTATGGGGTCAGAGCCAATCTGACACCTAGGGACAGCCAAACATAGTTTACACTGTTCTCAGGCATTTGCAAGATGCTCAGGGCTTCCCTTCGAGTCCAGTGCTAGGTACATGACATGTGCATGGCAAAATTTTATACTCAATATGTAGAGTTTTAATTTTTATTAAAGTCATTCTTCCAAGACAAATTTCTTGAAATAAAATAATTTTTAACTTTAATTTTTTTCTCATCTTGCTACAGGTATGAACAAATAATTTTTTATTTTGAACTCACAAGGATATTGCTTTTAGGGAAGTAGAAGTGAAGAGAATGAAGGAAGGATAATAATATTATTCTCCATTTCCAATCTGAGGAAAAGGGCCGTATGCATTAAAAACTGGCAATATATGCCAGAGGCTATGGCTTGCACCTATAGTACCAGCTACCCAGGAGGCTGAGGTGGGAGGATCACTTGAGCCCAGGTGTTTGAGGCCAGTCTGGACAACATGGTGAGATCCTCATCTCTAAAAAACACAGAACCAAAAAATACTGGCAAAATACAGGAAGGGTTGTTCTGCAGTGTGTAGCTTCCCCCCCTCCCTTTTAAAATTTTTCTGTGGAAGCTGTGAACATCCAGGGCCTCTCTGGCTCATGAGAAATTGTGTAACACAAAAGGTTGCAGCATGGACTGTCAGACAAACCTTGATGAGCCCTGGAATTGCCAGTTTTCATTGGGCAAGCTGTCCAAACTCTCTGAGTCTCAATTTTTGTACGATGGCGACAAGTAATCTACTTCATCTCCTAGAGACAGGAGGATTAAATGGGATAAAGTATGTGAAGTATTCAGCACAGTACCTAGCATGGTATATTTATTTTAACCATTAACAAAGGGAAACATGACACATCATAGATTATTTGAATTAATGAATTTGGCTAACAAATAAGAGGGTAGTGCAGGATAAAATAAGCATACATTTTTGCATTTGGAATTATTTTCAGCAGTGATGTAAATACACACTCTAGGTCCTAAAGCAAATTCTATAACCCAAACTGTAAACTCCTCTTTCTGTCTCTTGCAGACAAAGCAGTTATGATTTTTGTTCTCTGGACTGAGCAACTTACTCTTTTCTGTTCCTTCCAAAATTGCCTTGAAACTATTGCCAAAAGTCGTGAATCATTTATACAATTCAGAGTGAACCCTTCCGTGGGAGTAGATCTCTCCTCTTTCAAGAATGTTATTACTTTTCCTAACCCTTCAGAAACCCCTTTGTCTTTTAATTTCCAGTTGGTCCATTGTTTAGGATTATCTTCCCATCAAAGTTGGCCTCATATTTTGCCTGTTTTTATTATTCTCTGTGGACTGTGGAACAAACTTTCAATTAACTTAAATTTTTCTCTGGATGTGGTCTTCAATCAGTGCGAGTTGGGAGCTGGGAGGTAGTGCCAGCCTGGTCTGATGTAATTTGCATCTTCTCCACCAAACCCCATTCTTGGAGCTTATGCAAACTTCAGGGTGTTAGGAATGAGATTGGAAATCACCCTTCCCAGCAATTGCTAATCTCAATAACTCTGGACCACTTAAAACTCTTCCAACTGAAAGACACAGGAGCCCAATTCAAATTAGTTTGAGCAGCAAAGGGAATCTACAGGTTTGAGAGACTTAACGTGTCTAAAGGAGATATCACTTTGGAGATACCTTGATCTAGGTGCTCAAACAACATTATCAGGATTCTTTCTCGGGTTTGGCATTTTGTTTTTATATCCCTTGTATGGAATACACAGTTAGGATTTTGTCTTCATTGGTACGTGTTAAGACCCAGTTGCCAGGAGAGCAATGACTCTAATATTTGGTCTCTTCCAGCTTTGTGTGTCGACAGTTCATCTCCCAGAAATTCCTTCAACATTGCTCATTACCTGTGGGGTGTCGTCAGCTTTGAATGTTCTAGGCAAGGCTGGCTTAGTGCAAAATGAAAATGCAAGACCACTTTCTTTCAAAAAGCAAGAAAAAAAAGTGCCATTAAGGGTACAAAAATAAAAGCCTTTCTCTTTCTTCTGTGGTCTCTCTGTCCACCTTTCACGGTGTGTTAAATTTTCTATTTGATGGCATGCTTCCTTGGGCATGGGGACACAAGCCATGCAAATCTAGACCTTCACCAGTGACTTGGCAAATTCACTGTCTGACAAGCTGCCAACCTTCGGACCAGAGGCCATGGCACCCTGGTATGGGGTGGCGGGGAGTGTGCAGCTGGGTTGATCTCTTTTCCTATAGTTGGTGGCCCCAATCTACCGTGGGAGGGCCACCTCTACGGGTTATAACAACCTTCATGCTAGGTGCTTCGTGTCTTTATGGGGAAGAGACAGAGAGAGAGAGAGAGAGAGAGAGAGAGAGAGAGAGAAAGAGAGAGAGAGAGAGACACTGCCTAAGGTACTACAGTGCTGCCACATGGGGTGAGGACAGCCGCAGCCATGCCCGCTGTGAGATGGTACAGGACATGTGCACCTGACTCTCCCTGCGCCCGGGCCTTGGCCCCCTCTGAGGATGGTGGGCAGCAGCAGTCACTGTTTGGGAGCTAGGAGGGGCCTGAGGCGGGGCCAGGAAGACCAGAGTAGCAGGAGTGGCCCGTTGAGACCCTGCCCGGGGAGGTGCCATGCACACTCCATTGTCCCATTGACTTCACTTACAAAGTGCAGATTCAAAGATAAAGGTTTTACTAATTTCAAGATGATGACCACAGAGCATTAAACCCCAAGTGTGGGGCTCTTCTGAAAGGGGGCCCCATGTGACTGCATCCTAAGCCCGCCCTGGGCCTAGGTTTGTGTTCTTCCAAATTTTCTTCCTTTCGTTTAGGTCTTTCCCACGCAGAATCTACAAACGGATCCGCACGCTCAGTCATCACCACAGGGCAGAGACCCGGGCTTGAGGAGGCAGCTGGTTCTGCCCAGGCTGAGCTGTTTTTAGACCTGTCCCTTTGTGGGGCTCGGATTTTTTTGAGGAAGTTGGGGTCATTTTCGTGAAAATCATGCCTCTGACTTTATCGTGTTCTGGCTGTTCCTCAGAAGCTACAGAAGAAAGACCCCAGTCATCCTCTCATAAAAAAATATTAACATAGAATTGTTGTCTGGAGTCTCGACCAAGTGAATTGAGAAAGAATTGCTACCAGGCTTTAAAATATTTCCTTTGCCTTCAAGTGCTCAGAACCTAGTTCGTTCTGTAAGGCAAAAGGGAAATGAAATTGTCACACTTCCTTTTTATAGGCATTTCACTTTGTTTTTTAACAAGGGTTTTGTGTATGTTCTGTAGACCATATTGCTGAGTCATTTGGTCTCTATTTTCTAAGTCATTCCTGTAGGTTTTCTTTTCTTTTCTTTTTTTTTTTTGAGACAGAGTCTTGCTCTGTTGCCCTGGCTAGAGTGCCGTGCCGTCAGCCTAGCTCACAGCAACCTCAAACTCCTGGGCTCAAGCGATCCTCCTGCCTCAGCCTCCCCAGTAGCTGGGACTACAAGCTTGTGCCACCATGCGCGGCTAATTTTTTCTATATATTTTTAGTTTTCCAGGTAATGTCTTTCTATTTTTAGTAGAGACAGGGTCTCGCTCTTGCTCAGGCTGGTCTCTAACCCCTGACCTCAAGTGATCCTCCCACCTCGGCCTCCCAGAGTGCTAGGATTACAGGCGTGAGCCACCGTGCCCGGCCCATTCCTGTAGGTTTTCAAAAATGTCCTGTGTTGTTTTCTTTGTTTCTGCTGTGACTTTATTTGAATTGGTCTTGTAGAAGACATTTTTATCAGTGTCTAGTACGACATCTTCTTACTCATCATTCTTGAGTCTGCACTTTGGGAATGAAGGCTTATGAGGAACATGCTTTCTGTGTTTTGTGCCAATGTTGCCATCCCCTGGCAACACCAAGTTCCAGACAAATGTCGTGGTGACCCAGTGACTTTCTCATATTAGAGGCCAGTGCCTTGTGTTTAAGGTCTTACTACATCTAACTTTTGAGAGTTCAAGTGTGTTGAATACTTGAGGCTCTGTTGTGAGTTCCCAACCTCTGAAGAGAGCAATACTAACAATAAAACAATAAAAGCAACTTTTCTTCCATTTGTTTGAAAGACAATGTGATAATTTGAGCATTTTTCTTCATGGGTGGAATAATTGTGTCTGTACAGTTGAGTTGAATAGGATAATTAGAAGTTATATCTCTATCTACTCTTGCCTGGCTTTGGAATTACTTGAATAGCCAATATTCTTGCCCAGAAAAATTCCCCCTCCTCACTCTGACCTTGAGGCCTGGCTTAGTTTCCCACTATTCAGTCCACTGCTGGTGGCATGCACACTTTATATCTCTGCAGTGTGCCTGATGAACCAATAAACTCCCTCACAAAAACCAGACCCTTCAGATGGGCTATAAATTAGGACACTCTTAACTTACTTTTTTCCTGGAGTCTTAATCTTTCACTGAAGACCAATTTTCCTTAAATAGATTTTACAAGACTTTCACGGAAAAATTACGTTTAGATTTTACCACTTTCCCTCATATAATCATGTATTTTAACTGAATAGTCATGCATGTATTCAATTTATGGAATGGCAGACAGTAATTTGTGTCTTGAGTTTTTAATCTGTTAAACATTGTATATTTCTTTTGTTAAGCATTTACAGTGAGGAGCTTTTGTTGGCTTTGTCAAAGAATAGTCCTTGAATTCTTGTTTCAAATATATGCTCTTCGTTTTGAAAATAGAGCCATTCAGAAAACCCATGGCTCGTGACGGTGCTATAATGAGATGGAGCGCAGCAGAGAGGTTGTACGAATCCGGTGATGAGAACCCTTGGAGAAAAAGTCTGGAGAACTGAGATCTAGTTAGAATTATGGTATCGATTGAAACCTTTTATTTAATAGTTTCCTCTTTCGTAAAATAGGAAAATTAACAGCAATGCCAGATTCCCAGCATCTAACAGTGATGTAGAAAGGACATGTAAAATAAAAGATACACATGGTTTGAGTTTTATGAAAAAAAAAGACAGCACTAGAGTGGTCTTCAAATGAGTTTAATGCAACAAGCTCAGTAGCTTTCTTAAAAAAAAGGATCCTCTTAGACAAATATCTAATGCATGTATTGTTTGTTTCATTTTCTAGATTACCTGATGCAAAGCACTGTCATGGGAAAAGAGAAGGTGAATGAGGAGTAGCAGAGGAGGGTTTGTGGAGGGCAAGGCTCTCTCATTCCTTCTGCCAGAAATTATCCCTCTGTCCCTCCCTTCCATACCCACAGGGCAGATTCCTTTCCTTCCCTGAGAAAAGGCTGGGTTCCTCAGGTTTGAAGTAAAACCTAAAAATAGAAACAGAAAGGAACCCAGGGACACGGGGAGCCAAGCCAGGGCTGAACATACTCTTGGGCAATGAAAAAAAATGCAGATCTTCTAGGTGAACGTAACTTCAGTGGAGCAGGCAGAGGCTCCTTGGCCGCTGTTCTTACAATTGGATTTAGTTTTACTTTTGGACATTTGGAACACACACATTTTCAACACAATCCATTCAGCTGGAATTGAATTAATGTGTTACTGATATGACGATCCTGGCTCCTTATGAAAGGAGGTCAGTTCTTGATGTTCTGGTGCCTGATTAACATGCCGTAGGCCAGCCCTGGTCTCTTTAGTGGGCAGCTTCAGATGCCACCTAAGACTTTCAGTATGTCACCACTTCCGGTCACTGCTGCAAAAGCAAAGAAAAAGGCTCTCAGCTCAGGACTGAGATCAGTCCTAAGGATCAGGCTGTTGTTCGAGGAATTTTGAAAGTTATGTGAATTAGGCTTTATCTACCACAATTTCTGACATGTGGGGAAAAAAATGTAAGCAGCCGTTTCAAGTGACTTCTTTCAAAGGAATGGAATTTAAATGCATTTCTAGGAAGAGTGAGAGGCTCCAGGGAAAGCAGCTTTTCCCACATCATTTCTTAGTTTTGGTTAAAAACATCTCTTGCAACAGTGAGGATGGGTTGCATTTCATTGCTGGCAGGATGCAGGCAATTGTTCTACGGCAGAATTAATTTTCTTTGAGAAGCCACAGAGGAATCAAAGTAGAGTGTGTCTACTTTAAAAAGACGTTAGCTTCTGTATCTCTTGTCATCTGGGTTCTGTTGTCTCTGGGATAGTGGTTCTCAATGGGCAGGGGTGAGAGGGTAATTTTGCCTCCCAGGGGACATTTGTCTGGGTCTGGAGACACTTTCGGTTGTCACACCTGGGCATGGATGTTATTGCTGGCATTTAATGGGTAGAGGCCAGAGATGTTGCCAAATACCCTAAAAACACAGGACAGTGCTCTGCCCTACCTCCAGATACCTAGCCCAAATGTCAGTAGTGCCGCTATTGAGAACCCCTGCTCTGTGAGGCCACTTTTCTTCCATACACTACACATGTCCTCTGGGAGCAGACCAGTGGCCACACAGGGAGACAGGGAATACCAACTATGCTTTGCCATCAGGAATGGGCCTTGTATTTATTGTCAGTTTGCCTAAAATTAATGTTATGCAATAATATATATTCAACAGCTCATCTTTCCTTTTAAAATAGTCTGTAAAAACTTATAATCAGAAATAATGAAGAAAAAAGCCCTTAATTTCAAAATACATTTATCAGTCCAAATGATCTTCCCATACGTATAGACTAAATTCCACTAAAATAATATCTAAGATGTTATCCAGTCTTTTAGAGGGCACTGAAGATAATTCTGTTGTGTTGCTCATTACTGCAAATAACAGCACTGGCCATAATTTGGGGGCCAGTGCCACCTTTGGTTGTGTATGGCTGCTTTGTGGGTCCACAGCAGTGCTTGGACGGGGAGGAGAGAAGTGAGGGCTGGGCATAGCCACAAGCAGGAAATTTTATTTCCAGTCTCATGGTACGGAAAAAAGTGGGGTGAATATTGCATTTTACTCCCCAATGTCAAAATAACATTTTATATTGCTTATCATTGAAAAAAAATTGATGCCCAAGGAAGGTAAGCCCTGTTTATGTTGGGGCTTTGGGTATGTGAGCAGACTAATGTGTACTCCTGGGGGTCAGCTCATCTCAGTTTGAGAAGCATAGTTATAAAGGGAAAAAATAGTAGAAGAAAAGACAGAAAAACAAATGGCTGTGGGTCTGAGGAAGGTGGCTGACATTGACACAGCATATTTTGTTGTCCACCTGACTATCAAGCGTCTCCTCTGTAGTGGATGCCTTTGCCACGCATTACAGGAGGCACAATGTCTCACAGTCTGAGAAGTTCATACACATACCATTTTCTGGATTTCCTTGTCACCTGTCTTCCAAATATGGAAGCCCATGGTCATCCAGCCAAACCATTAGTAACTGCTCATGAATTGGTGTAGATCCATACCTCTGGCCATCTCTCACTTCAGTCATAGTGGACATCAACTGCTCAAAGAAACGCCTAGTGGAGGACTGTCCTTGCCCTCCAGTGTCATCCCAGAGTGGGCTGGGAGTGCTGCAGCTTCCCGCTTTCTGGTGGTACCAGCATGTTATGCTGAAGTTTCCCTTCCTTAGTCAATTGGTCATAAGGAACGCCGTAGGAGGTCACTGGCATAAATTGAGGGACAGGAGGCAGTTCCATCTGGAGTTGGTGTTGAAGGAGTCTGAGCCACCTGCTCATGGAACTTATCTGTACCTTCTAGATTTGCTTGAGCTTGGTCTCTTGCATACTGGTGTAAATCAAGATCCAGCCAGAGAAGAGCCAGTAGGAGTTTAATATACATGGGATTTATTAAGGGGAATTGGCTTGTGCCACCTGGAAGCTGGTTGAACAGTCTCTGTAAGGCTGTTGTATGATGCTTGGTCTCCTGTTGCTTCATGGTGAGGTCTTCAGTCTTTACCAAGATCCAGTAAGTCAGACGCTGTTTCTCAAAAGGAGAATGGTTTAAACCTTCATGTTTGTCACATTATTTCTCCATGTGTAACGTATCTCATTACGGGCTTTCTATTTTATTATACTTATGTATGACTGTTCATTCACCAAGATCTAGTACATAACAACCATATGTGTTAGTAGATAGAACTTTATGGCTAGTTTTGATAATTGGTAAGTCAAGTTCCTCTCTTGACTTGTTTTTTTTTATTCTACATTTTCTCTTCTCTTTTGTAATTAACCTGTCAAGCTCAATAAAAGGTTGAAATTTTGGTTTAAATTGCACTGAATTTCTCTGAGTCAATAGATTACTCTTGCAAGTATCCTTAATATTTATAGACTTTCATTTCATATTTTTTTTGGCCTTGTGTATTGAATTCCAAAGAATTTTTCAACTCTGTCTTCCAGCTTGGTAACTTATCCTTCAGTGGTGCCTATTTTGATATTTGGTATTTTGAGATTTTTATTTTGATATTGATGTTCTTTTATTTTCAATATATCTAATTGGTTCTTTGTCAAAATAACTCATTTTTATTTCTATAGATGAGATAGCCTCTCTTATAGGTAATTAATTATACTTCATTTAAAATCCCCTCTTATTTAATTTCATTACGCATCAGTTTTTCTATTTGTTTTCTTTTGTACCTCTGTGTCAGTGTTAGTTTTCCCTAAATACTTTGTTTTTTGTCTATGACTAATTTTTAAACTTCGATATTCCCCGTTTACACATGTGTGATTGTGTTACTGTTTGCCGCAACCCACCTCCAGTGATTTTGGAGAAAAGGGTAGGATGTACTTCCCGGTGGAGCATTTGACAACGTTGTTTTTGAGCAAGGAGGCTGCCTGTTTCTTTTATTTGTCAGCCCTTCCAACCCAAGTATTCAAATCAATGCTATAGCCTAAGGGAAAATGCTTTCTTCTGACTGAAGTGGACATGTGGGGTGAGGGCATAGTGAAGGCAGGTGCACCCACCCAGCTGCTCTAAATTTTCCAAATGTGTTCCCCTAACCCTGATGGCTTCCCCAGCTCCCTGGAGCTGGATGTCCAGACTTAGACAATACGTAGCTCTGCTTTTACTTTCATAGTTCCCACCTGCTGGGCTGAGTTTTGGGCTTCTGTTGACTCTGTCAAACCAACCTCATTTGCCTTCCATTTTTTGGGAATGGCCAGATTTCTGGTCCATTGATAATTCTTTTTATTTCTAATGCCAGTGAACAATTATTCTCCTGTACACACACACACAAACACACACACACACACACAGAGTCACCCATGCACTTTCCCATTTTCCTGTATTTCTGGGGTCTTAGGACAGGAGGGGTCCATGTTCTCAGTCTGCTATCTTGATCGAATTTGATTTGATGTTCTACAAGTGATTTAGGTTGCCTTTTGTGATTCTGTAATGCCTCAGGCCACAAGTTATTCCAGGCTTATTCATGTCAGATGAAATATTCCCAGTTTTGCAGCTTAAAGGCACTAGAGATAAAGCTACTGGAACATAATGACTCACAGTAATGAGCTTTCATTTGAGGGTAATATGAACAACTGGGGACTCTTGTCTTTGCTCTCTGAATTTTGGAATGTTTTCACATTGGGAAAACTGGAGGTGGTGGCTGGTTCCTTGGCTTTTGTTCATAGACTCTCTAGCACACTGTCTGCCTGATGGATGTATTTCCTCATTGCTGGTGATAATTCTATTGGGGGTGATTCACCAGCAAATGGAAGCCGAAGTAGCGCATTTTCCTCCCTCAGCATACTCATGCTCATTCACTTTGCTATTTGCTCCCAATGTCCATTTCCTCTACTCAATAAATCACCTTTTGATGAGGAAAAAAAGGTATAAAATATTAGTCAAGTGAGGATTTGGATCATGTTTAATTTAGCACCAATGAAAAAGTTTTATACTTAATCTAGTAGCCGTCTGGAGCCACTGGTCTTGTGCACACGCCGTCTGAAGCCCAGACAGTTCGCTCCCACACCAGCCAGGGGCTCAGAGGATTCGTGCTAAATTCCTGCTCTGGGCTGAGACTCCTTAAGCCTAGGGGTTAAGCTGTGAATCAGGAATGACTCAAAGCAACATTACTAAACCCAATCAGATTCCTCTTTCTATTGACTTTTCTATTCTTCCATTTTTCTGTTCTATTATTGACCAGAGCATCCAGGGTTCAATGTCACACTCATACCTAAGATTAAGGGGCCCAGGGGAGCCACGAGTATCCTGAGCTGTCCCGTCACTTCCATAGGGAAGAGATCGGTAGCCTCCTCTCCGGGTTTGAATTAGATACTCGCATATCAGACCAGTCTACCAGCTGCCACCTGTTCATCTCTGTCTTAGGTCTTGTCTATGCAGACAATTAGAGAACAGGTTGCTCACAATGATCAGACTGCTCTGCATGTGCGCGTGTTTGTGTTTACTCTCAGATTTAAGTTAAAGCCTTGAGGTATGAAGCTGTGAACGAAGAGTGTGTTCATATTTATGTTGACCAGATCCTCCGGCAGGGGTAAGATGCTGGAGCCAATGGCAGCGGACCCTGGGACAGAGTCAAAGGCTGGGTTTTCCAGCAGTAGCTGCTAACATGGACCGTTTTTTTTTTTTTTTTTTTTTTTAGACAGAGTATTGCTATGTTGCTCGGGCTAGAGTGCCGTGGCATCAGCCTAGCTTGCTGCAACCTCAAACTCCTGGGTTCAAGTGATTCTCCTGCCTCAGCTTCCTGAGTAGCTGGGACTACAGGCATGCACCACCATGCCTGGCTAATTTTCCCTATGTATTTTTACTTGTCCAGCTAATTTCTTTCTATTTTTAGTAGAGATGGGGTCTCACTCTTGCTCAGGCTGGTCTCAAACTCCTGACCTCAAGCGATCCTTCTGCCTTGGCCTCCCAGAGTGCTAGGATTACAGGCGTGAGCCACCGCACCCCACAGCTAACATGGATCTTGAAATACAAGATTTTATTAGAAATCAGCAGCTGTGAAAGGAAGGGTGAGTTCTGGGCAGAGGAAACGGTGAAATGGTGCTGTGGGCCTGAGAAATCTTGGCCAGAGCTGTCTTCCTTGGGCCAAAATGGCAGTGTCTTCATACCCCGGCCGTGTTCAGGAGCTGGTGAGGGCTGTAACCTACTGCTAGGTGACACTCGGCAGCTGAGGCAGAACCAGAGAGAACTCACAGCTGGGGACTGTCTGCTGACTGGGCTCCTGCAAATGAGAGCCCGTTCTTCCTCAAAGGGCCATCTGGCCAGCACAGCCTGTGTCTGCCCCAGGTGGAGTAGCTTTAAGAAGAACAATTACCTTGGGAAGAGAGAAAGTGTAAGTGCCCAAGCTTTTCTGGGGGCTGTGGTAAGGGGACACTAGTGAGTTCTTGATACCTAAATCAGTTCAGCCCTCTTTTCTGATCAGATTCCAAACTAAATTTTTTTTTTTTAAGACAGAATCTCACTCTGTTGCCCTGGGGTAGAGTACAGTGGCAACATCATAGCTCACTGCAACCTTGAACTCCTGAGCTCAAGTGATCCTCCTGTCTCAGCCTCCCAAGTAGCTGGGACTACAGGAACTCCCCCACATTCAGCTAATTTTTCTACTTTTAGTAGAGATAGGGTCTTGCTCTTGCTCAGGCTGGTCTTGAACTCCTGAGCTCAAGCGATCCTCCTGCCTCAGACTCCCAGAGTGCTAGGATTACAGGCGTGAGCCACCATGTTTGGCTAAAAAAGAAGTTTCAATAGGAAGTGAGTCATAAGAAAGAACTGTATTGCTCTAAGCTTCATAAAAAATGGAGTTAAAAAGTACCTCTGATTTTGGCTTAAGAGCAGAATTCAGTTCAAGAGGGAGAGACTAAATATATGAATAAACTATGGCCAGAGCAGATATAAAAATAGAACTCTGACCCACGATTTGCAGCTGCCAGCCTAGGAGAAACACCCATCATCTACAGCTGCGGTCCCCAATGCCCGGGCTGCAGACCGTTACTGGTCTGTGGCCTGTTAGGGACCAGCTGTAGAGCTCAGCAGTGTCCCTCCCTCCTCCCCTCCCCCACCGTCTATGGAAAAATTGTCTTTCATGAAACTTAGGAAGCCGGGGCTACGCAGTGGGAGGTGAGTGGTGGGCCAGTAAGCTAAGCTTCATCCGTATTTACAGCCGCTCCCGAGCTCCTCATCACTCGCATCACCTGCTGAGCTCGGCACTGCCCCCCAGCTCCCACTGTCCATGGAAAAATTGACTTCCATGAAACTGGTCCCTGGTGCCAAAAGAGTTAGGGACCACTGATCTACAGTAACCAGCACAGGAAGCCAGCCTGCTGTATACGCCAGACTTGTAGGAAGTCAGATCCCCATCTCTAGAAACAACACAGGAAGCCCAACAATAGCTTGTGTAATGGTCAACCCCAAATGGCCAGAACTTCATAACTCATGGCTTCTCTGATTTTTGTCCTCGCTTCCCACTTAGGACCAACCAGAGAAAGCCAAATATTCTCCCCTAACGAATCCCATGGGATGCCCCACTTCCAGTTAGCCCACCTGCAGCTTCCCAAGGCCAACACTCCCCCGTCAAGGCCCACCTGACTCCACAGTTTGTCAACTGTGAAGCTTCCTTGCTCCTCCACCTGCCTTTGAGTCTCTGCCAAAGCACGAGTGATGGTGGCTGACTCTCTTGCTATAGCAACCTCTGAATACATAGCCTTTGCTTTTCTTATTTGGTTGATCTTTGTTTATTTCCACTGGAAGGAAGAGGATTTTCTGACCAGTCTCATGTGCTAATTAGAGGTGCAGAATAGAGGAGGAATCACAGAGTTGGGGATGGGGGAGGCCTGAGAAGCAGCCAGAGCAGCACCTGCCTGCAGGAGTCAGCAGAGGGGCTTCTGGGCTCCACGTGGGAATCATGAGTGGCCCGTGGACAGAGCAGAGGGCTTTGGGGCTGCCAGTTGAGCAACCATGCTACAGGAACTGAGTCCAAGGGTCCACTCCTATTTTGAGTCTACTGCACCCACAGAAGGCTTCTGTCTGGGAAAGGGTGGGACACACAGCAGCAAACATCCAGTTCAATGTTTATCAAACATTTAGCGTTTGCCAGAGTCAGTTGCAAGGCTTGGGACAAACCAATGAATGAAACAGGAATTTTCTCCACATCCAGTGTCTAGCACTAGGAAGCACCTCGTACTATTTTTATCATGTAAAATGTCCGAAATGGACTGGTTAGTGTGACTTGGAGAAGTTTCTTGCCTGAAAATCCTAAACCAGATGAGTGGATTCCTGAAGGAAGGAATAGTCTAGTCTTAGCTCCATTCTCTGTGTGTGTATGTGTGCGTGTGTTTGTGTATGTGTCCAAACACACGTTTGGACATTGTCTTGTGCTAACTATCATCTGTATGCTTCAATGTCTTCCTCTAAAAAGGTGATTAATACCAGGTGATTAATACCTCTTTCCTCTCATGGATGTGAATGCAATGTTAAAATAAATGTAGATGTGCAAAAGAGTTTGCAGATATTGTTATTGCCCTTCCTCCCATCACCAGCAGGAGAGCCTGGAAAGGGGAGTTATACCCATGGATATTCTAGGGTGGCCAACTCCCCTGAGATGGCAGAGGGTGACATTTGCAGCCCTACAATCCTATGTCCAGTCCAGTTCAGGGCTCTCCCCCTCCTTGATGGCTTCTCTCCTTCTTGGCCTCTTTCTTTGTTGAGTCCTTTCTCTCTTGGGTTCAGTGTCCATGGACAGGAAGGAGGGCGATATGGTTGGGACGGTATCGTTGGATCTGCTTCCCTCCCATTCCCACGTGTCTTCCTCCACAGCTTTGTGAGAGTTTGTGGAAGGGGCCAAGTTTCCTGAGGAGGAGGCTGTGCTTGGGGATGGAGAGGTACATGCAACCCTCTGCCTGCGTTACAAGGCGAGCTCTTGTCTGAAGTGCTGCAAGAGCCTCCACCTGGCCTCTCTGAACCCACTCCGCACCTTTCTAGCTCACTTTCCCCAGAGCCTCCAGAATTGTGTTTTGAAAACGTAACACTGTTTATATAATGCCCCTGCATTTATATAAACAGTTCAATGACTGCTTGCTGTTCTTGTCAGACAAAGCCATCAGGGCATTCCAAAATTCAACCTGACGTTACTTTAATATCTAAAAATTAT
The DNA here is from genome assembly GCA_963574885.1 of Lepilemur ruficaudatus. Lineage (NCBI taxonomy): Eukaryota > Metazoa > Chordata > Mammalia > Primates > Lepilemuridae > Lepilemur > Lepilemur ruficaudatus. Next base: position 14,518 of record CAUYRT010072386.1, read on the forward strand.
GGCTCTAAAAGATAGAAAGAATATGACAAAAATTGAGGATAGATTGAAGTGGTAACTATATTTGTTAACTCCAATCAAGTGGAGAAGCCAGCTGGGTAGGAGGTAGAGACGAAACTAACATACAAATTAGGTAACGCTAGAACTCGGTTCTTAGCTATAAAAAGGACTACAAAATGGGACTTGGCTCGGCAGTCAGAGTGGGAAGAAGAATTGCCCTTGTATTTTCATAGCTCCGGCTATTATGACACCCAGAGACTAAGTGTGGTTATTATGCAGTCTCAGCATGCCAAGAAACCCCAAATAGTCCCCTGGAAAAGCAAGCTCAGAATTGTTTGAGGTAACATAATTTTTCCTTTAGTAGATAAGTGCCTTTAACTACAGGGAAGTTTAGAATTAAGTGCAGATACAAAGAAAATAAAAGCATAGTAGTTTTGATATCATCTGTATACATTCGTTATGCTAACGACCTGTAGCATTTAAGAATATCTGACTTATTATAGTATCAATAAGTTCACCTTGTGATTTCAGTTTACAAATGCAAAAATGAGTAAAATCAATTTAGATTTGTGATTTCTTTGAAATCATACTAAGCTTTGGGACATTGTTGGGAAGTTTAAGAGACTAAGAATTATTGTATTTATAAGATATTTATAATAATTGCTTAAGTAAATACTTAGGAAAGTTGTAAAATTGGAAAGAAAATCAAATATTCAATTTTTAAATGCAGTATAAAGTGTTTCAAGGCCATAAGTTAATTGAGTTCTTAAATGGGGTCAAATATCAATCAGACCCCTTCAATCTGATTTTTTGGCCCCAGGGGCTGGTTTCACGGAAGATAATTTTTCCATGGGCCAGGGTTCAGGGGGATGGTTTTGGGATGATTCAAGCACATTACACTTACTGTGCATTTTATTTCTATTATTATTACATTGTAATATGTGATGAAATAATTATACAACTCACCATAATGCAGAATCTAAAGCTGCCACTGATCTGACAGGAGGCGGAGCTCAGGGGTGATGTAGCGATGGGGAGCGGCTGCAAATACAGATGAAGCTTTGCTCATCCGGCCGCTGCTCACCTCCTGCTGTGCGATCTGGTTCCTAACAGGCCATGGACAAGTACCAGTGCATGGGGTTGGTACTGGTTGGTACTTTAAATGATGATTAAAATTTGAAATTGAACCATAAAATTCCTTAAAAGCTTATAGTAGAGCAAAGTTTATGATCTACAACTTTAGTGACTATAGTATTAATTTAAAAATGAAGTAAACTCTGAATTTTAATTTTGGTTCACCCAAACCTTTTCATTTCCTAGCTCTGAGAATCAAATCTAAATTCTTTAGCAATGCCTCCAAGGCCCTCCACAATCTGGAATGGGTTTGGATATTCATCTGCATCTCATGTCTCTGTTTCTCCCTGTAAATACTCTCCAGGCACACGGCCCCATTTATTTACACACCAAATTCTCCCCTACCGTATGGACTTTGGACTTGCTGCTCCCTCTGTGTGGAGAGACTTCCCGCAGGTGCAGAAAGGGCATTTCACTGTCCTCCTGCCAAGCTCAACTGAGCCGTCTTTCCCAAAGTGGAATCCAGCAAGGCCCTCCAGCTTACCTGCTGGAATTGCTCTGTGTACTCTGTCTTCCACCACCCTCCTATCTCTTTCAGATGAATAATCTCCATTTTTAATGATTTTAACTGTTACACTATTTATTTACTTTTATCATTCTCCCCCAGTAGAATGTACTCATAAGAGCAGAGAGTTTGTCTTGTTTACAGCCCTTGGCAGCTAGAAGGTGCTAAATAAATATTTATTGAACAAATGATTGAATAGGATAATTATATTTAAAGTAAAGATGGGATCGTACTATTCTGTCTCTTCAGTAATTTCCTTTTCTCATCTAACAATTACTGAATAATTTTTCCAAATTCAATATGTATGTGTATAATAATTACTAAAGACTATAACAGTTCATTACATGGATACATTATAGGTGGTAGAACGATGAACAGAAGTTTTAAATTTTAATGGAGTCTAATTTACCACTTTAAAAAATGGATAGAGAAATAGGGGAAAAAACTGTGTTTTAAAAATAATAGAAACCCAAGGAAGAAGAAATATAGTACCTCAAAATTAGTTATTATAAGAATCAGAAAAAAGGCGTTGGAAAATTGTCTCTCTGAAACAACACTAGAAGAGTTTATCTTTAGGTAACAGAGACAGTAATTGTAAGAAAAAAGAAGCAACACAAACAAACCTGGCTGAGATTGAAAAATAACAGGATAATGTGAAATAATATGAAAGGTAGAAATAGTGTGAAAATGCAAATGAATGAGAAAAGGAAATTTTAATGAATCACACCTTTAGTATTAGAATTAAAATTCAAATTGACATAAAGTGAGCATTGTGGAAAATAAACTTGAAAAGCTTTTAAGGCAAAGAATCAAGCTGAGAAGACAGTGATATGGAAAATTATAAAGAAAGACATTCAATATAAACATTATAATTTTTAATCAGAATAAATGGAACATAGGCTTCCATAATGGGGAGAAGAACAAAGAATTGATTATACCCCTTAAACATTCCCATTCTATTTCCTTAAACCAAAGAGAAATACATACCCAGAGAGATCCTGCTTAAAATTTTGAAATGAGCTGATAAAGAAAAAAATTATCCAAGATTTCAACAAAGAAATATTCTTCTATAGAATCTAAAGACCAAAAGACAATGGAGGGAAAACTGTGTGATCAAAGAATTTGATGCATGGAGAAGTTGTCCTTGACGGGAAAGGCAACAGAAAAATGTTAAGAACGCAAGGTTTCAGAATATAAATTAAAAGCTCAAGAATGTGGATGTCATATATTTCTGAGTTGGAAATGAAGAGGTTAAATCAGGAACTCTTTGTATTATTTGCTGGCTTATTGGTTCAGGAGACGACTGGTGAAACTGGAAACTTCCTTGCCTTTTTGCTTAATTCTCTTTTGCTTCTTTCTGTGTAGGAAATGAGTTCCCTAATGCACATCTTTCAACCCACTGTTCTGATCGCCTTATTGAGATATCTAATAACCACATAAAAAATTACTGTACTTTTCAGTTTCTTTTTGGCACTTGCAAAGAATGTGCCAACTAAGAATACAGCAGGACATAATGTAAGCAGAATTGTTAAACAGAAAGCCTTTTTTGATTTCACAAAGCCCAATCCCACTGGACTCCACAATGGCCTTTTAGTTGCCAAGGAATTCAATAATTTTTGATATTTTATGTAAAATGGATTGAGTCATTACTTAAACCATCCAATAGCAGATATTTTTACCTCGAGTACTCTTTTTCAAATAATACTCCACTCTGGGTCTGTGTGTATTACTCAGTTAAATCTCCTTAAATGAATACATATGTAATATGTATATGCATTCTGTCAGCTATAATATTGACCATGCAAAAAAGGCACAGAAAAAACAGCTTTATGGAAATTTACTACACAATTATTATTTTGGCAGGATGGAAGTGTAAAACAATTTTTAACATTTGGTACATCGTTTCAGCAATTTTCCCTTTTATATGTAATACATTTTTGTGCTTTCTTGATCATTCTCATCAGCATATAAGCATGCTGTTGGAGCTCTTCTCATCTTAAAAACCTTGTCTTGAACTGTTTCCAGCATAGTGATCTCCTTTCTTTACTTTCTTTTGCAGCAAAACCTTGAGAGAGTTGCTTATGTACTTGCAGTCTCCAATTTCTGTCTTAAATCAACCAAAAACAGGTTTTGCTTCACTAAAAGGCTTTCTTGTCAAGGTCTCCAATGACCTTCACATTGCTGGTCAGTTCTCACTCCTCACCCTACTCGCCTCCCAGCAGCCTCTGACCCATCGGCCCACCCACCCCTTTCTTCATACATCACCAGGACACTCCTCCTTGGTTTCCTCCACAGCACTGTCCTTTACGGAAGCCTTCTCTTTTCCCAGCCTTTTATAGCTGCGGGACCCCGGGGCTCACTCCTAAGTCCTCTTCTCTCTACACATTCTCTTCCTTGGTGATTTTATCCAGTCCCAATGTTTTAAATTATGTTGGACTAGCTTCTTAGGACTATAATAGCAAATTGTTACAAATTTGATGATTTAAAGCCACAAAAATTATTCTCTCTCAATGCTGGACACTAGAAGTCCAAATCTGGCAGGCTCAGATGTAGTGGTTCTCTGGGGGGAAATATTTTTAGGTAATGATCAGGAAGAAATAAAATTCCCTTTTAAGGGGCAATTATAAGCTCTGCCTCCAAGGGTCTTGAGAAAGGCAAATGCAGTTCAAGAGTAAAATTTGGCTCTCATTTCTCCCCTTGGTTCTGCAGAAACAAAAGAGTCCAGAGTGTGAGCTGTGCAGGGCAGGGGGTGCTATCTGCTGAGAGTCTCCTGGACTTCACCGCCACTTCCCTGCTGTCCTGTGCACGTAGCTCTCCCATTAGTATTTTCATCATGGGTCTTGTCTTAGTCTGTTTGATGTTGCTGTAACGGAATGCCTGAGATTGGGTAATTTATAAAGAACAGAGATTTATTTCTTACAGTTCTGGGGGCTGGGGAGTCCAAGATCTAGGGGCTGGCATCTGGCTTTCTTGCTGCATCATCCCATGGTGAGAGGTGGAAGGGCAAGACAGTGTGAGGGCATAAGAGAGGGCCAAACTTGCTTTTGTAACAAACCCACTCTGGCGATAATGGCATTAATCCACTCATGAGGGCAGAGGTCATGATCATAACCTAATCATCTCTTAAAGTTTGCCCCTCTCGACACTGTTGCATTGGGGATTAAGTTTCCAACATGACCTTCAAGGGACACATTCAACCCATAGCAGGTACCGTTTAAAACTTTTTCATTTGGCCAAACATGGTGGCTCACACCTGTAATCCTAGCACTTTGGGAGGCCGAGGTGGGAGGATCACTTGAGGCCAGCAGTTCAAGACCAGCCTGAGCAAGAGCAAGATCTCATCTCTACGAAAAATAAAAAAAAGTTAGCCAAGCGTGATGTTGCACACCTGTAGTCCTAGCTATGTGGGAGGCTCAGCCAAGAGGATCACTTGAGTCCAGGAGTTTGAGGTTGCTGTGAGCTATGATGACACCATTACACTCTAGCCTGGGTGACAGAGAAAGACTCTGTCTCAAAATAAAAACAAAAACAACCTTTTTAATTTGCATGATTTTCTTTGAGTCTCATAACAGCTTTGCCTTGCAATTGGTAAGACTGAGGATTTCTATGGCATTTTCCAGATGAAAAGTCTGAACCTCAGAGAGGATGAGGCCTGTACAGTGCAATAATAACAGGTGAGCAGGGCTCTGAAGGAAATCACTGTTCTTCCCTCGCTTATGATGCTTCTTTATTTTATGTTGGACCTGAATGCTTTGAGTATTATTTCTATGCTGGAATTGAGTTTATAGTGAATGTGTGGGAAAAGTCAGAGTTGGGACTGCCAGTATTTTGAGTTGGCAATCCATCCATAATGCATTTTACCCTTTATTAGTAGAACCTTCTTTATTTCCTACTTAAATCAAAAAGGGTCTTATCAAGTGGGCCTGCAATAAGCATGTTGTAAATAAACAGTTATAAAATGAAGATGTACTGAGTTGAGAACAGTGGGAAATTGATCTGACTGTATTTTATGCATTAAGATTTTCAGCATGGATCATATAAATGATTTATAATTCCTTACATATTGGAATAGAATAAATTGTAGAAGCAAGTTATTTACTTGATTTTTTTAAAAAGAGTGTTATTTCACCCTTGAGGTCATAGAAACTAGGGACTTAGGATTAAATTTTCTAGTGATTATGAGCATAAACTTTGGAGCAAGATTGAATTGAACTTGAAGTTTAGCTATACTATGAAAGAACTGTGACTATCAAATACTTTACCTAATGCTCAGTTTCTCTGCCTATAAGAAGGGATGATATCAGTTCTTATAGGATTGTTAGTATGTAAAGGGAGGATTTTGGTGCAGTTAAATGGTGCTGTAGCCATAGACTAAGGATGTTGAATTCTGCCCTGTTGGGTTCTTCCCTTGTCTACATGTTCCCAAGAGGTTTTGATGCCTGGAACAATACCAGACTGGGGCTCCCCCTCACCTTTTAATCAGTCACTGTAAATGTAATTCTAACATTTCTGCAGAGAGCTCTGGTAAAAAGCTGAATAAGCACATGCAATGCTTTGAGCTGAAATGTGGCCTCTGAGACTGCATTCTGGGACCTGCACACACACATTTACATGTGCATATGAGGAAAGAGACCTTGGACTTTGACTTAGCTTCTCAGGTCCACGGTATGAAGTAGCGGAAGCACAGGAGAAAGAAAGAGGGATGGGGCCCCCAGTGGAACATGTCCCCGTGAATATCCTGGGCCCTGAGCAGTCAGATTGGAAATTCTTCCTTCCTTGGGAGTGGTGGGCAAGGGGAAGGAAGGGGATGACCAGGAGTGGGCATCACATGAAGGCGGTGGAAGCAGCCACTGCCAAAAAGAGTTGTAGTGAACAATGAATGAGAGAATGTATTAAAGGCTCTGAGATGGTGTGTGCCCAACAAGGGCTGCCTGTTGGAATTATTACTGAATTTCTTGGTGCAGCAATATCCCTGAAAATTCCCACAAAGGACCTCTTTCTAATACTGTTTTATTTTTTTGGGTCATTTTCAGCACTTGCATTCTCTCTGATTCATATTCTCTCTTCCCACCACCCCCCGCTTCCTTCTGCCTCTGTGTGCATGTGTGTGTGTGCACACATGTGTATGTTTGTACCTCACTGAAATTTTCCTAAATTGAGTCTGTTTTCCCATATTTGAGTAAAGCTGAGTGAATTCCCAACTGTACACTAAAGATGATGCTTAACCTCCTAGCTTCTAGGTCTTTGTTCACAGGAACAATTGAGAACTCACTGAATGTTTTTCTAGAAGAATTTTATTTGGTTAACTTAATTATTTTTCTAGCAGGTGGTATTCTACAAGACCACACACTTTACTGTATGCTCAAATTACTGAAATCTGAAATCTGTAAGTTAGGCCTTGTCAGCTCATAAAAAGGGCTCGGACTAATGAAAAAATCCACTTATTGGGCACTACTCTCTTATTCTGTAATTAGTTTTGAGGGCATTGTTGGAAGCAGTGGAGTGAGGTTTGACACTTTCCCCCCATTGTCTAGCTTGTAGCATATTTCAATGTCTTTTAGTGTAGTAGTTCTCTAGGGAGAAATATTTCAGATAATGATCAGGAAGAAATAAAATCCCCCTTCAAGGACAACTATAACCTCTGATTTAGTTTTTTTAAACTTAATTTTTAAGATAATGATGGAGTGAGAAAAGTATGATACTTTTTACTTGTGTGTGTTTACCATGGTGTAGTATATGATATGGTCCAAAGCAAAGATTTACTTTTGACACTACCTAGGATGTATTTCCACAGTGTCAAGGGGAAAGAGTATGTGGATATGTGAGTTTATTGCTTTGCTTTCCTTCTCTCCTTTCTTCCTTTTCTCCTTGCACTAGGCCACATCATAAGTAGATGTTTAGCTTCAAGCCTAAAACTCAAGTCTGAGTTTCTTTTTGTGTTGATACACATACCAATGCTCTAATTAGAGGAAATTTGGCACAATAATAGCCAAGCATAGTTTCCCTGCATAGGGGATCATATGTGGGGTGATTTTTGGGGATTCTTGAAAGCACACCATAAATGTATGCATTTCACCCCTTGATTGTCATGCACAAGTGCCCTCGTTCCTGTTTATCCAGTTCTAAGCATTCAGTCTAACACGTTCTATCATATATCTAGCTACAAAACACCCATCACCCTCCCCCAAATTGCATCCCGCTACTAGGCAGAGGTGCTGTTGTGAGCCTGTCCACTGGTGCGGTGGCTCCACTCTTCCCCAGCCTGGAAGCCTTGAGGGCTATTGGTCTTCAGCCCTGTGAGGCACTCTGACCACTTTTCCTGGGCACTACAAGGCTATCCCTTGGGATAGAGCAGTGCTTTGTCTGACTTGATCTGGCCATTGATTCTAGTACCTCTCACTCCTCTCAGCAGAGACCATGACAATGCTAGTGAACTTACAAGATTTTTCTGGCTTACTTTTATTCTCTGAGGATGAGAGCCAAATTGGACATCAGGGCAGATCCTGTGGGTAATCAAAACAGACAGTTCATTCATTCATTTTTACTCAGCACACATTTAAAAACACTTTGTTGAATGACACTGGGGATTTACAGAAGTGAAGGAAACAGCCATAATCTAGTAGAGAATAAAAATGTCAAGTCATTAAAAGGGCTCTGAGTGTTGCACATGGAAAATGCTGGGCATCAGAGAGAGATCATTTGACAGGTGGTGCTCATTCATTCACCCATTCATGTATTTATTAAAACATATTAATTGAACACCTACTATGTGCTAGGCACTGATTTGGCTACTAGAAAATAGCAATGAACAGAACAAAATCTCTATCTCACCGGGTTTATATTAAAACAAGAAAAACAGTAACATTTTAAGGTGTTGTCAGGTGGGGTAAGTCCCATGAGAAAAGCAGTGTAAGAGGCAAGAAAGTGATGGAAAAGAGGTGCTAGTTTTGATGGTGTGGCCATGGCAGCCTTCTCTGAAGAGGTGACAATTGATCTGAGCCCTGGTTGAAGCAAGGGAGGGTACGCTGTGAATATCTGGTGGGAAGCATTCCAGGCAGAGGGATAGGCAAATACGAAACCCTAAGTCAGGATAGCAAGGCGTTCAGCAAGGAGTCAGGTGCAGAGAGGAAGGGGAGAAAAGTGAGGCGTATAAGGGGAGGCATAGCCTGGGACCAGAGCCTGCAGGGCCTGCTGAGCTGTGAAAAGGACTTTGGATTTTATTCTAGCAAGATGGCCTTGAGCTGGGGAGACACGATCTGATGTATGTTGTAAGAGAGTCATCGTGGCTATCTTGTGGAGAACAGATTATATTTTTGAATGAATTACTGCTATTTTTTGAAGAAATTGTATGTAAGCCTATATATTTATAGGCTTACAAATACTGGTTATGATCTAGGAACTGCGGAATAGGCTTAGTTCCATTTTTCTTGTAACCACAAATTTTCTAGATTGCTATGCCAAGGTGAAGGGAGATTTATTGGCATGAAATAACTAAGCCATGACAGTTCCATTAGGAAGACCTGATAGTATCTTTATAATAGCTGGAACTTCATAAACACACAGGGAAAATGACATTACCTCCTTTAATAATATCGCAGACCCTGTTCAGTGCCCATCTGGGAACATTTTATTGGTTCTCTTGCTTTTGAGAGTATCTTAAGCAAGTCAAGTTCAGTTCTCATTATTTCTCACAGCCATTGTCCATTCATGAAAAACTTACAACAATGGACCCAGGAGAGAGCAAGTTTCTTCAGCAACTGCTCAAACTGTATATGCTCCAGTTGAGCACAAAAAGTGGCGGATTTAGGGTTCAAGGTCTAGAGTGGGTCTTGACCATGTGCTAGGGGAGGAATTAGCAAAATGATAGGAACATTTTGTTGAATGAGCAAGCACTTTATCAAAACAGAAGTGTTTTATGAAACGCAAGCTGTGCTTTTTCCCCCCTCAAGCTATGTTTTTTAGAAAAGGGCTGCCAAATGACATTTTGGGCTGAAGTTATTAATTTTCTTTTAAATAAGTCACAAAGGGGAGAGTCTTAACAGCCCTCAGCCGTGGGCAGTGGGGGGGGCAATTTAACAAAATCACAAGCAGCAAAGCTATGAGCAACTAGGAACTATGACTCTGTAATTAGTTGTTGATTTAACAACTTCTTAGGTTGGGCATTTTCTTTGGATTTGGGTTTATCCTGGAAGCATGGCTAAGTTTTATTAATGCGTTTGCAAGCATGAGATAGATTGCAATTTAGTAGAGTTTTTGAAGGAACAATGGGAGATATGGAAAGAATGATTGGATCAGGTGACTTCTAAGGTCTATTTCAACCCTGAGATTCAGTTATTATAGGAAAGAATCTTGAATTCAAGTTCAAGTCTAGAGGTCTTGAGCTCTGCTTTCTATAATCTAATCTGGTGATTCAAAATTGATCTATAGGACATTTTGAGGGTTTCTGTGTGAATTTGAGGAAATCAATTTTCCTTCTGAGAAAAGAATGTTTCAGCCCTAGAACATCCAATTAAGCCTTCTTTTAATGGTAGAAAAAATGTGTAAGAAAAAATTCCAAGATGGCAACTGTCCAAAAGAACTGTGAGGATAAAAATATTCTATATCTGTGCTGCTGTATTCAGTAATTACTAGATACACAGGAATACTGAGCATTTGAAATGTGACTTGTGTGACGGAGGAAAAGAATTTTTAATTTTCTATAATTTTAATTAAACTAAATTTAAATTGCCATAGCCATATGTGGCTGGTGACTAATGTATTGGATAGCACAGTTCCAAGACAACCTAAATTGTTCAATACTAAATAACACAGAAGGATTGAAAATGCAAATATTTCTATTTTACCCTAAGTAAGCAGCATGGTCACTTAGCCACATTTAACATCTAATCCTGGTTATGTATGTATGCATGTATGTATACATTTTATATATCTCTAACTATGTGTATTTATCTATCCATCCATCATCTCTCTATCTATTTATATATCATCTCTTGAGGGAATGTTTTCAATAGCACATTTTGCAATGCATGGGGGAAGTGGAAATGTGAAGCATTAGAGGACAGAAAGACCATGATGAAAGTTCTTTGTGTGAGTTTCAGAGATAAAATTATCATGATTTCTTTCAAAAAGAGAAATAGGGGAAAAATGGACATAGAGAAGTGTGAGCAACATACTTAGTTTTTGACACCTCATGTGGGCAAATCACTTTCCATGGTGCCTGGACATGCATCTGGAAAATTGAAATCTTATGCTCCCTATGAACAATGGTGCTTCCTCCAATTCAATATTTCAAAACTATAATTTCCAGGTCCTTTGGTCTTTGCTAACACTTTGTGCTCTGCAAAATATAGACAAAAGTTAGAAAAAAAATGTTTGGAACAACTGAGTCCAGATTCACTTTTCATAACTTGGATGCTTTTTTTTTGTAATGACTTTGAGGAATGAGACTTTTAAAGAGAGAGTAGTAGGAAAGGATTGATCGGTAGAGTAAAGTTTAATAACAGCTTGTAAGAGGCTATGCTATTAGCTTAGTGGGCAAGAGTAGAAATAGGATAATTGGAAATTTTAACAGAGTAAAGGATTAATTCCTTTCTTTATCTCTCCTGAATATGCCATTATGTGAGGAATCTTAACTTTAAACTGAAATCACTGCAATTTCAGAATCTTTCTCCTCCAGTTGATTTTCCTCATAGGCTGATATAATTCTTCTACTTTGAACTTTATTTGTTTTTGTATTTCAGTCGATTTAGAGGGTACAAATGTTTTTTGTTACATGGGTGAGTTGTATAATGCTGAGGTCAGGGCTTTCAGTGTACCCATCACTAGAAGAGTGTACATTGTAACCAATAGGTAGGTTTTTATCCTTCATCTCCCTCTCACCATCCCCTCTTCTTAGTTTTCAATGTCCATTACCCTGCTTTATGACTTCCACTTGTAAGTGAGAACATGTGGTATCTGTTTTTTCCATTCTTGGGATACATTACTTAGGATAATGGTCTCCAGTTCCATCAGAGTTGTTGCAAAAGACATTATTTCATTCCTTTTTATAGCTGAGTAGTACTACACACACACACACACACACACACACACACACACACACACACATTTTCTTTATCCACTCAGCAGTTGATGGGCACTTAGATTGATGCCATGTCTTCACAATTGTGAATTGTGCTGCAATAAACATTTGGGTGCAGATGTCTTTTTGATATAATGACTACTTTGTTGCTACTGTGTTTGCTTTTAGAGTCTTAGTCATAAATTCCTTGTCCAGGCCAATGTCCAGAAGAGTTTTCCCTGCTTTCTTTTAGAATGTTTATGGTTTCAGGTCTTTCATTCAAATGTTTAATTGATCTTGAGTTCATTTTTGTATATGGTGAGAGAGAGAGTGATCCAGTTTCATTCTTCTGTATGTGATTATCCAGTTTTCCCAGCACCATTTATTAAATAGGGCTTCCAGTGTATCTTTTTTGTCAACTTTGTCGAAAGTCATTTGGTTGTAGCTATATGGCTTTATTTCTGGGTTCTCTATTCTATTCCGTTGGTCTATGTTTCTACTTTTATATCAGTACCAAGCTATTTTGGTTACTATAACCTCATAGTATAATTTGAAGGCAGGTACAGTGATGCCTCCAGATTTGTTATTTTTGCTTGGAATTGCTTTGGCTATTCAGGTTCTTTTTGGTTCCATATGGAGTTTAGGATTGTCCCATAAGTTTTGCATGCTTTATTCCTCTTTTTTATTACTCCGTTTTTTCCTTTTGACTGGATACTTTCAAAAGACCTCTCTTCAAGTTCAAGAATTCTTTCTTTTGCTTGATCAAGTCTGCTATTGAAGCTTTCTATTGTATTTTTTATTTCACCCATTGAATTCTTGAGCTGCAGGATTTTTGTTTGGTTCTTTTTTCATGATATTTATCTCTTTGTTAAATTTCTCATAGATAGTGAACTGTTTTTATGATTTTGTTGAATTGTCTACCTTATTTTCTTGTAACTCATTGAGTTTCCTTAAGAGCATTATTTTGAATTCCTTTTCTGGCCATTTGTAGATTTCCATTTCATTGAGGGGTCTATTACTGGAGTGCTTTTGTGTTCCTTTGGTGGTGTCATATTTCCTTGCTTTTCATGTTTTTTGAATTCCTGGCCTCAAGCAATCCTCCTGTCTCGACGTCCCAAAGTGCTAGGATTACAGGTGTGAGCCACCATGCCTGGCCAGCTTTTTCATGTTTCTTGTATTATTGTGTTGATGTCTGCCATTTGTTGAAATAATCACCTCTTTCAACATTTCTAGAGTGGCTTTCATAGAGAAAAATTTTCATCTGTAGTTGGGTCTTAGTGTGCCAATTGGAAAGGGTGTGGTTAACTCTGTTTTGGGTAGATGCAGTGGTATAGTCTTCATGGAGCTTCTTCACCTGCATTTAATGTTGGCAATATATGTGGGTTCCTCAATGGCCTAAGCTATTAAAGTTTGTGTCTGTGGCAGTGGTGGCATAGGTTGTCAGGGTCTTTGGTGGCAAGGGCTTTTGGAGTCCCCCAATTCTCTTTTTCCCCCAAATGGGTGGGCTTCACCAAGGGGATACCTCTTATTGTTAAGGATCCCTCTTGTTGTCATGGCCTACAAATAGCTGTAGTCACACTAGGGTCCAGGTGCAGATGCTCAGGGCAGCTGTGGGGCCAGGGTCCTAGGCTTCAGGTCTCATGAACTTTGTGGTATCTGTGTGTCTTGGGGCACAGGTTTGGTCTCTGTGTCAAGGTTGGATGTAGGTTTTCCACTGAGCCAGGATCTGTGACTCTGAGGCACCATTTAGCAGCTCAGACCAAGGGGGCCAGGCCATAGTTGTGATTCTACCTGGGGAAAGGGCGCAACACTGCCTCACCCTGGGGAAGAAGGATTGCGCTGGAGATTTGGGCTCAGGGATAAGGTTACAGCTGCAATTCTGGATACTGAGCTAATAGGACTCAGTGGTAGCTCAGGTCCCAGGGCATGAGGCACCATGTAGTGGTGACTCTAGACCCTGGAATGGTAGGGCTCAGCAGTATCCCATATTCTGTGAGTCCAGGTGCAGTGGCACCAAGTACCCCATAATGACTGTCAGTTAAACCTTAGGGGGCAAGGAGCAGCATAGCAATTACTCCACTCCTCAGTGAGAGGGGTATCTTAGCAGCTCAGACTCTAGGGCTAGTCCATCCAGCTCTAGGGAGAAGCAGGGTACTAGAGTTTTTGGCCTGTAGGATGAGATGTCTCAGCTCAGCCACTATTCTTTTTCCCTGAGATGTGGGATACTACTTCAGCTCAGCTTTTAAATGTGTAACTGCTCAGCTTGGCCAAGGTACCACTTTCCCAGGTGGTGATGTATCTCTTCAGCTCAGGCCTGGGATAGGGGGCGTGGCTGCTCTGGGTGGCTATGGCACCGTTTTCCTGGGATGACTGGCATTGCTCCTTCTCTGGCACAGCAGGGCAGAGTGCGGCAGTGATTGGGAGTGGTTTTTGGAGCAGCTCTGCCAAGGCACCATTTTCTCAGGAGACACTGTACAGCTGCAGTCCAGGCCCCTACGGGAGGGATGCAGCAGTGACTGGAGAGGGCTTATGGAACAACTCTGGCAAAGCACCACAGTGGCAAAGTCACTAGGAGAGATTCTGCAGCTTTAGCTCGGCCCTGGGGTGCAGGGCACTGCAGCAAGTGGGAGAGGTGGACGGGAGGCTCTGTCTCAGGACCATTTCCCCAGGAGGGAGTGTGCTGCTTTAGTTCCGGTTCCCAGGTGCAGGATGCAACAGAAGCAAGTGGGAGAGATAATTGCAGCAGCTCTGCCAACGCACCGTTTCCCCAGGGGGCAGTGCACAGTTTCAGCTCAGGCCCGGAGGGGCAGAAAGCAGCCCCAAGTGAGAGACGGAGATGGAGCGATTCTGCCAACGCACTTTCCCCAGCGGGGAATGCACAGCCTCAGCTCCGACCCTAGGGGGCGTGGCGCCCCGGAGGCCTGGAGGTCTAGGCGGAGCAGCTCCACCTCCGCTTGGCCCACCGGGAAGGGCCTAACAATTGGTTGCAGCTCGGCTTGGTAAGGTAGGGCCGCTGGGCAGGGGTGGTTTGGCAGTGGCTTAGCGTTAGGGATGCAAGGGTGCCCTGGGCGCTCACCCTGCAGCGAGACGCACTCCAGCAGTGGTTCCAGTTCTGAGATGACTAGCACAGTAGCCACACAGGCCACGGGGGCGGGTCTCAGTGTCAGCTCCTGCCCTGGGAGGAGCACAGCTGTGTGGACTCCGGGCAGCTCCCTCAGCTGAGCTTAGTGCCTGTGAGGAATGCAGGAGACCTCAGTGGTGAGGACTGTAGGAGTCCAGGGTGCTGGTGGGGGCTGCTGGGCTCCTCTTTCTTACCTTTTCCCTGTAGGGAGACGTTCCTCCTGCTCCCAGATTATCCGGCCGGGGGACGGGTGGTGGAAGCCAGGTGTTTCCTTCTCTTCTCGATCTGGTTTCCTGAGTTTCTGTGTTCACCTGGGTTTCTGTTACTGCTTTGATGTACTCTGGCACTTGCCTTTAGTTATTTTTGTTAAAATGTAGTTGTTTATTCATTGTTTTGGCTGTCTGAAGCCAAAAGGGGCTTCCAGTTGGCCACCTCTTAACGTTTATAATTTTTATCAGGACAACACATGCGCACAGTTCAAACATCCCTGCCAGGCTCAATCATTGGCTTGGAGAAGCCCATTGGAAACGCGACTTGATACGAACGTGGGATGAATTTCCCGGAGTGCAGGCCCTGGTGCTCTCAGTCAAATGGCTCTCCGCTCCCTGGCAGAAAAACTGCTGTTTGTTCGGCATGTGAGGAGAACTTGTCCCCTTGAGCTGTGTCTCATATCTCGGGCCTGGGCAGTGCACTGTTGCTGGAATATCAGAAACCTGCAGTGGTTGCAGGTAGGTTGGCTTTTGAGAAGAGACTCATTGCTACCAAGGCCATGCAAAGCCCACTGTGCCGTTACAGCTGCTTTGTTCATGAGCCCCTTGGATAGGGATAGACTGACCAGGAAGGAGGGTGACTAACACGCACAGAGCAGTTCCTCCTGGTAAGGGACGGCAAGCTAGACGGGGGTTATAATAGTTCCTCTGAAAGGTTTCTCAAAGGTTTCTCAAATGCTTTCACATAAGGGGCTTCCAGTTGGTGAAATGACACATCTGGAAATTGTACAGAATGACAACTGCTGTGTCACTATCAGTATCAAATATTTCAAATGTCAGGAATATCCCTTTCCCTGGATACTGTCTTCTGGAACTGCCCCTCCTTTCCTCCCATCTAGCTGGGGGCAGGAAGGGAGGAGAGGACACAACTCTCCCCCATAAATGCCAATCACTCCGTTGTTTTCAGGCCCTTTTATTCACTCCTGCCATCCATCATTCTTGTCCCCCCATTCCCACTCCCAGGCTGGAGTCTGAAACCAGCTCCTTTCTCTCTTTCCTACAGCTTCCTCTGTATGTATTCTTGGCTTTCACTTCCTCAGTTCATACAAATCAATTGACACTTCCAAATCCATTTTTTTGTTATTGTCCAAAGTAAGTTTTCAAAGCTACTTCCCATTCCATTGAAGATGTCTCTAAGCACTAATTTTTTGTCATCTTGTTTGTTCTACTAAATTGCCTGTTTTTACCACCCCATCGACCACAGTGAGAAAACCAAGAGGCAAGCGCTTTCTTCTCAGTGAGTGACGAAATGAGTACTGATGCATTCATTGTTCTTAATGGCCTTGGGTCTGACAACCACCACTCCAGCAGTTTTGTCTTCATTAATCTGGCTCCACACTTGGTTTTGCATTCACTTTTTCCAGCTGACCCTATATCCACTAAAATACTCACCGATCATTTTTTTTATTTCCTCACCAGCTATTTTCCATTTGTGTGTGCTGAAAGTTGACGTGTTTTCACAGAAGACCTCCATTTAAATGATTGAATATTGGACATTTATTTGTTCAACCAGTTGTAAGTAGAGAACCTCAGTTTCTCAATCAGTTTTTCAGTATGTCTCTTGAGCATATTAAATTATGCATTTGAGAGTTTAGTTTGATAAGGATAGTTGTTATATTTGTCCTCTCTCCTAAAGCACATCTGAAAATATCTACATCAAAGAGCTTCATCAAGTCTCTCCTGTTCTCTGAGTTTCATCTTTTAATGTATTGCTGACATTAGCTTAAAGGTCCCATGAAGAAAAATGTTTATTTTTTTAATTGTACATTTCCTTGTACAGAACCCAGCAAAGACTGCTATCTTTTTAGGTGCAGACAATTCTGATTACACTCTGAACCTTTTGTGATTGATTTAAAAAGTGATCTTTCATGTATTTATTACTAACAGATTTCGAGATATTAAAGTTAAGTTCATTTGTTATCCATTTGTGATCTATTTACCTTTAGAAGGACATGTTGGTTGCTTCTAGTTTTTTGGCAATTATGAATAAAGCTGCTCTAAACATTTGTGTGCAGGTTTTTGTGAGGGCATATGCTTTCAGTTTACTGGGTAAATACCAAGGAGTGTGATTACTGTGTTACATGGTGAGCCTATGTTTAGGTTTCTAAGAAACTGCCGAACTGTTTTCCAAGGTGTCTGTACCACTTTGCATCCCTACTAGCAATGAATGAGAGTTTCTGCTGCTCTGCCTCCTCCCCAGCACTTGGTGTCCGTCAGAGGGAAGAACAATTATACAGGTCAGAAACATGGGCATAAAGGAAGGACATGCATTAAAGGAGTAAGTGAAGGTAAAATGTCTTTTCTTTTTCTTATTCTTAATTGATCTAATAGATAACTATTTTTTCAAAATAATAATAGCAACAATGTATTGGTTGATGATATCTTGTGAGTAAATGAAATCAATGACAACAATGTTAAAAAGGACAGGTGGGAGGAATTGAGAATACTTGGTTATCTGAACCATCTGCGAAGTGGTATAGTGTTATATGAATATATACTTATATTAGTTGTTAATGTTCACTACAAACTCTAGGGAAACTGTAAACGATTTTTAGAAAGAAGTACATTGATATGCTAAGAGAAGAGAGAAAATGGAAGTTTTGTCTCACCAAGAAATCCTTAACATGTCAAATTAAGTGACAATTTGTAAGCAGAAATATAATTCTAGTTGGTCATATTTAAAAAACTTTTCTTGTGAGATGGTTACTCAAATACACACACACACACATTACTGAGATGGTCCAAGAGATCCTACATCTTCAACGTCTCCTAGCTGGTGAGTGCCTGGGCCAGCACTCTGATCCAGGTAAGTCTCAATCTACTCCATGACATTTCTATTTCAGTAATAATTTTCAGTTTTTAGTTAGGTATAACAATTATGAAAATACAATCTGATTTAATATATGTATAATTCAGACTGAGGCAAAAGATATATTTAAAAATATATAACAGTATGAGACAGTATACAATAAGAAAAAACAGGGGAGAAAGAGTTCAGAGGAGGCAGATGATGCTGAGATGCTCAGGTAGCCTTGATGTTTCCTTTTACAGTGAGAGGTGAGACCATCTATTGAGAGTGAGAATGTGGGGCCAGGAAGGGAGGGCTTAGATAAAGGGGCAAAAGTTTTGTCGTTGCTAGACCAGGGACTACGCAAATGGAGAAGAGGAAACCATTAATAGTAGAGAGTTATTCAGGTAGACAGTGAGACCAAAACATGGAGCTGAGACACCCAACAAGGGGAGCTGCGGAGAGTTTTTTGTGGCCAATAAGCTTGAATAATGGTGAAGAAAGCAGTAGGTTGGCAAGCAGAAGGAAGGAGCATGTTAAGA
Organism: Lepilemur ruficaudatus; assembly: GCA_963574885.1. Taxonomy (NCBI): domain Eukaryota; kingdom Metazoa; phylum Chordata; class Mammalia; order Primates; family Lepilemuridae; genus Lepilemur; species Lepilemur ruficaudatus. The sequence continues at coordinate 32,931 of CAUYRT010072386.1, forward strand.
GTAAGAAATGGTGAACCAGGTAAAAGGACTTGGAGGAGGCTGGAAAATTGACTGAGCTCAACCCAGTTTCTGTTGGATGCTGATGTTGTTTGGTTTCATCCGTTCTGTTAAACGACATTCTCTCCAGAGCACTGATAGTGAAGGATGGCAAAATGAAAGAAGACACTCCCATACAAACACACTCCTTTTGAGAGGAGTAAGGACAAAAAATTTCTTTGTAATGACAAGTGGTGGAAAATGTATCTGCTTCTTATATGATTATTTCGTTGCTCAGTACAAAAACTGTAATTGAATGAGACATGTCACTACTGTAGTCATGAAGCCATGGGCATTGATTTTCTACTAGTACTTGATCTCAAGGAAAAGAAACCTTGAAACCCACAGGCAGAAAAAAGAAAAGAATGAAATTTGGATTTTGATATCTATTCAATATTACTGAGCTTAAAAGGAGAATTCAGGAGAATCCAGCCTTTTTTATTTGACAACGTGGAGGTCAGCATTGAACTCAAAGGAAAAAGAACTTTAAGAAAAGGCCTTTGACTGTCTTAACCTTGCTGTGAATGAAAGCTTGCCTTTCAATGACAGCTCATAGTCACTCCTGGTCATCAAAGCTACGAGTCTTGAATTGATATGACAGGGGATTTATTACAAGAAAAAAAAAAGTAACAACCATGGAGTTAATAAAAATTTTCTGCTAGAAACCCTGAAAAAGAGTGAACACTGTAGAAATAAGCACAGTAATAGCAACTATCTGTTGTACCTACTGTTTTTTAAAGTGTCATGCCAATACAAAACCCATAGATACTGTATTTAACTGCCATAATAAAATACCGCAGCATGGGTGGCTTAAACAACAGAAATTTATTCTTTCAAGTTCTGGAGGCTAGAAGTCCCAGGTCAAGGTGTTGGCAAGGTTGGTTTCTTCTGAAACCTCTCTCTGTGACTGGCAGATGGCCGGTTTCTCACTGCGTCCTCGTGTGTTTTATCCTCTGAGTGTGTGTGTGCATCCTTGGTGTCTCTCTGTGTGTCTTAATTTCCTTTTCTCATAAGGAAACCGATCAGATTGGATAGGGGCCACCCATATGGCTTTATTTAACCTTTCTAAAGACCTTATCTCCAAATATGGCTTCATTCTAAGGTACCAGGGGTTAAGACTTCAACATGAATTTTCGGGCAATGCAATTTAGCCTATAAGAAATAGATTATAATGATTTTCTTGGTTGGGGGCAGGGAACATACCACTGTCTCTCCAGTACAGGGCAGTTTTAAAACCGTTTTAGGAGGAAGGCATAGCTTTTACTTTCCCTAATCTATGTGAGCTTCATCTTGAGATTCTGGAGGAGGAGATGTCTGCACTGATGCCAGAAAGACAGGTAACAGTTCCTTCACTCGCTCTGTCAATACTTAGTGAGCATTTACTGAATGTCAGGCACTGCTCTAGGCCCTGGGGGTAAAGGGATGAGCAAGACAGAGAAGCACTCTGCTTTTGTTGACCTCTTCTTCTAGTGGTGATGACGCCCGGTAAGTAAGCAAACGAGGTCAATTCAGATAATGATCAATACTTTGATGACGGTAACATGGTTTAGTTGAATCATATTGGGCAGGGAGACGCTTCTTTAGATTGACACCAAATTATGTCAAATCCAAATAGAGAGATTTTGAAAAATGATATTTATTCAGAAATGAGCATTGCAGAGAGAGAACACATGGGTATATTAGGGAGGTAAAGGAAGACAAGGGTTTTTAATTTTAAATTTTTTAATTTCAAAATATTAAGGGGTACAAATGTTTTTGGTACATGGATACTTTGTATAATCCTGAAGTCAGGGCTTTTAGTGTGCCTTTCACCAGAATAGTGGTCATTGTACACGATAGGTTAAGTATTTATCCCGCACCCTCCTCCTACCTCCCCTTTCTTAGTTTCCAATGTCCTTTACATCTCTTTGTGCCCATGTGTGCCCCTCACTTAGCTCCCACTTATTGGTGAGAATGTGTGGTGTTTTCCCATTCATATATATATATGTATATATAGCATTTTCCTTATTCACTCTTGATGGACCCATAAGTTGATTCCACATCTTTGCAATTGTGAATTATGCTGCAATAAACATTCAAGTGTAGGTGTCTTTTTGATATAATGGTTTCTTTTCCTTTGGGCAGATACCCAGTAGTGGGATTGCTGGATTGAATTGTAGCTCTACTTTTAGTTCTTTGAGGAATCTCCATGCTGTTTTCCGTAGAGGTTGTACTAATTTGAATTCCCATCAACAACATATGAGCATTCCTTTCTCTCTGCATCCGTGCCAAAATCTGTTGTTTTTTGACTTATTAATAATGGCCATTCTGAGAAGGGTAAAGTATTAATAGTATCTCATTGTGGTTTTAATTTGAATTTCCCTGATAATTAGTCATGTTGAGCGTTTTTTTCATATGTTTGTTGGGCATTTATCTATCTTCTTTTGAACAACTTCTGTTCATGTCTTTTGTCCACTTTTTGGTGGGGTTATTTGTTTTTTTTTTCTTGCTATTTGTTTGAGTTCTTTGTAGATTTTCATTAGCCCTTTGTCAGATATATAGTTTGCAACTAATTTCTTCCATTCTGTAGGTTGTGTATTCACTCTGTTGATTATTTCCTTTGCTGTGAAGAAAACTTTTAACTTAATTAAGTTCCACTTATTTATTTTTGTTGCTGTATTTACTTTTGGGGTCTTTGTCATAAATTCTTTATCTAGGCCAATGTCCAGAAGAGTTTTTCCTAAATTTTCTTCTAGAATTTTTTATGGTTTTGTGCCTTATGTTGAAATCTTTTATCCATCTTAATTTTTGTATGTGGTGAGAGATAGGGGGCCTATTTCATTCTTCTGTACATGATTATCCAATTTTCCCAGGACAATTTATTGAATAGGGCTTCCTTTTCCAAGTGTGTGTTGTCTGCTTTGTTGTAGATCAGTTGGTCATAGTTATATGCTTCTACTCCTGGGTTCTCTATTCTGTTCCATTGCTCTGTGTGTCCACCTTCATACCTGTACCAAGCTGTTTTGGTTACTACAGTCTTATAGTATAATTTGAAGTCAGGTAATGTGATGCATCCAGATTTGTTCTTTTTGCTTAGGATTGCTTTGGCTGTTCAAGTTCTTTTTGGGTTCCAAATGAAGCTTAGAATTATTTTCACTAGATGTATAAATATGATGTTGCTGTTTTCATGGGGATTACATTGAATCTGTAAATCATTTTGGGTTTAGGCAATATGGACATTTTAACAATGTTGACTCTTCCAATCCATGAGCGTAGGATGTCTTTCCGTTTGTCTCCACAATTTCTTTTATTAGCATGTGGTAGTTCTCCTTGTAGAGGTCTTTCACTGCCTTGGTTAAGTATATTCCTAGTGTTTTATTTTCTTTGTAGCTATTGTAAATGGTATTTAAACCTTGATTTGACTTTCAGTTTGACTTTTATTAGTATATAGAAATGCTACTGATTTGTGTACATCGATTTTGTAACTTGAGACTTTATTGAATTTATTTATCAATTCTAGGAGTCTTTTGGGTTTTCTAAATGCAAGATTATATTGTCAACAAATGGAGAATTTGACCTCTTTCCCAATTAGGAGACCCTTTATTTCTTTCTTTTACCTGATTGCTTTGGCTAAAACTTCCAGTACAATGTTGAATAGAAGGATGACTGTGGGCATCCTTGTCTTGTTCCAGTTCTTAGGGAGAATGCTTTCAACTTTTCCCCATTCAGTATGATATTATCTGTGGGTTTGTCATAGATGGCTTTTATAATTTTGAGGTATGTTCCTTCTATGCTTAGTTTGTTGAGGGCTTTGATCATGAAAGGGTGCTGGATTTTATTGAATGCTTTTTCTGCATCTATTGAGATTATCATATGGTCCATGTTTTTGCTTCTGTTCATGTAGTAAATCACATTTATTGATATGTGTATGTTGAACCACCCTTGCATCTCTGGGATGAAATCCACTTAATCATGGTGAATTATCTTTTTTATATATTGTTGAATTTAGTTTGCTAGTATTTTCTTGAGGCTTTTTGCATCAATGTTCATAAAGGATATAGGTCTATATTTTTTTTTTTTTTTGTTGTGTCCCTTCCTGGCCTTGGTATCAAGGTAATACTGGTTTCATAGAATGAGTTAGTGGAATTCCCTCTTTCTCAATGTTATGGAATAATTTCTGTAGGATCGGTACCAGTTCTTCTTTGTAGGCCTGGTAGAATTCAGCTGTGAATATGCCAGTCTGGGGCTTTTGTTAGTTGGGAGATTTTTTTATTACTGCTTCAATCATGCTGCTTGTTATTAGTCTGCTCAGTATTTCTGTTGCTTCCTAATTCAGGCTTAGGAGCTTGTGTGTTTTCAGGAATTTATACATTTCCTCTAGGCTTTCTAGTTTGTGTATATAGAGGTTTTTGTAATATTCACAAATGATATTTTGTATTTATGTGGTATCAGTTGTACTGTCTCCTTTTTCATTTCTGAATGAGGTTATTTGGGTCCTTTGTCTTCTATTGCTGGTTAATCTGGATAGTGGTCTATTGATTTTGGTTATCTTTTCAAATAACGAACTTTTTGTTTTGTTGATTTTTTGTATAGTTTTTTTTTTTTTGTCTCCATTTTGTTTAGTTCTGCTCTGAGATTTGTTATTTCTTCCTTTTGCCGGCTTTGGATTTGGTTTGTTCTTTTTTTTCCTAGTTCTTCCAGATGTGACATTAGATTGTTAATTTGTGATCTTTCTGTCTTTTTGATGTAAGCATTTAAGGCTATGAACTTTTTCTTTAGCATTCCTTTTGCTGTATCCCACTGATTTTTGAAAGTTTATGTCCCCTTTGTCATTCAGTTTGAGGAATCTTTTGATTTTCATCTTAATTTCATCATTGACTCAGAAATTATTCAGGAGCAGGTTGTTTGATTTCCATTACTTTGTGCAGATTTGAGAGTTTATTTTGGAATTGATATCTGTTTTTCTGAATTTGCTGAGACTTGTCTTTTGGTCTAAGATACGATCAATCTTGGATAATGTCTCAAGTGCTGATGAGAAGAATGTGTATTCTGTAGTTTTTGGGTAGAATATTCTGTAAATGTCTGTAAAGTCTATTTGTTCTAGAGTTCCATTTAAGTCCAGTGTTTCTTTGTTGATTCTCTGTTTTTGACGATCTGTCTAATTCTGTTAGTGGGGTGTTGAAATCCCCAACAATTATGATGTCACTGTTATTTCTTTGCTTAGATCCAGTAGAATTGGTTCTATGAATCTGAGTGCTCCTGTGTTAGGTACATGTATACTTAGGTTTGTTATGTCTTTTTGTTGAATTGCTCCTTTTACCATTATATAATGATTACCTTTGTCTTTTTTTTTTTACTACTGTTAATTTAAAGTCTATGTTAACTGATATGAGAATGGCTACATCTGCTGAATTTTAGTTTCCATTTGCATGGAATATTTTTTCCATCCCTTTACCCTGAGTCTGTGTGAACCCTTGCAGTTTAGATGTGTTTCTTGGATACATCTAAACTTGTAGATTAGTTATTGCTTTTGTCTTGCAGCTTGAAGTTTTCTGCTGTATTTTGAAATTCCCTAAAAGACTCTTTAATTCTTTAAGTTCTATTATATTCTTTCTCATATTGTCTATCTCTTCAGTGACTTTTTAATTTTTTTCATTCATGTACTGAATATTTTTTTGGCTTCCTTGTGTTTGTTTTCAACTTTCCCTTTAATCTCATTTATCTATTTGCCATCCATATTCTGAATCACATTTCTGACATTTCAACTATTTCCTTTTGGTTGGGGTCCATTGCTGTAGATCTATTGTGATTCTTTGGGGGTGTCAAACTACCTTGTTTTTTTCATGTTGCCTGAGTTCTTTCCTGTTTTTTTCTTATGTGAAACTTATTCTCTCTGCCTAGGGCAGATTGGTTTGTGGTGCACTGGTTCTCCTTTGCTGGGAACTCTCTTATTTAGTGATAAAAAGAAGGGATCCCTAGATGATGCTTTTGTGTCCTACTCCAGAAGATTGACCTGGCAGAAGAGGGACAGGTGCATTTAGAGTCTGTAATGCAGCATTGTCCCATTCCCTGTGATTGTCACAGTCTGAACTGGTGCTGGAGCATCTTCATGTAGAGTGGTAGGTTGTTCCCCAGGCCGTTGATGGAAGCTCAGGCAGGGGGCTGCATGAATCCCTCTCCATGGAGCTGAACATTGTGGGACATTGCTCTGCCTGGGTCTCCCCACAGTTGTGGGAGTGGCTGCTAGGTGAGGTTATCTAGGCAGTGATCATGGGTGTCAAGGTTGTGGGTGTTCACTCTATCTGGGTTCGGGTGCAGTGACAGCACATGGCTAGTGGGTCTGTGGCAGAGCATTGGACTATGCATGTGGGTCCCACCAGGTAGTGCACAGGAGCTTCAGGGTGGAGCCACAGGGCCAGGCCACTGGGTGCCTGGGGCTGATTTTCTTCCTGCCAGACTAGCCTCCAATAAATACAATTTCTTAATATTGGTGTGATAAATGAAATTTTTATCCCATAAGTTACGATTTTGTGTCACAGTTCAAAAAAACCCTACATTTTCTGTGAATTTTATAATTTCTCCTTTTACATTTAAGTCTTTACTTCATCTGGAGTCCTCATTTATATATTTTAGGTAGAGATTCAGTTTTGCCTTTTTTCATATGGTGAACCAGTTTCTCCAAAACTATTCACTTTTTTCATTTTTTCCCCCACCGTTCAAGGATATCATCTTTATTATCAAGTCTGTTGTTTTTCCTGTTGGGTTTTGAACTTACTTGGGTCAGGTATCCCTTTCTTCTTGCCAGTTTCTCCCTTTTGGAAGAGGAATGTCTATTCTATGCCTATCCCACCATTGTGTTTTGGAAATAGATAACTTGTTTGATTTCACAGGCTCACAGATGGAGGGTAATTTGCCTCAGGATAAATTTTGCCTTGAATTTCACCCATATCTAATCTAGATGATACTCTGGACTTTTGAGTTGATGCTGTCATGAGTAAAGACTTTTGGGGCTATTGAGTGGAATGAATGTATTTTGCATGTGAGAAGAACATAAATTTTGAGGGCTGGGGTGGAATGCTATGGTTCAAATGTGTCCCCCAAAGTTCATATGCTGGAACTTAATCCTTATTGCAACAATGTTGTAAGGTGGGACTTTTAAGAGTTGATTAGGTCATGAAGGTTATGCTTTCATAAATAGATTAATGCCATTATTGAGGGAGTGGGTTAGTTATTGTGGGAGTGGGTTCCTCATAAAAGGATGAGTTTGGCCCCCTTCCCCCACCCCCATCCGTGCCCTCTGCCTTCTACCCCTTGACCTTGGACTTCACGGCCTCTAGACATGTAAGAAATAAATCTCTTTTTAAAATAAATTACCCAGTATTAGGTATTTTGTTTTAGCACACAAAACAGACGAAGACAATGGCATTTCTTTGTTTTACCCATAACCTTATTTATTACATTCTCCAAGCCAATATTTGATTTCTGTGAACATCCTCTCATCCCCTCCTTGAAGAACCTATCCAGTGCATGCTTCCTGTTACCTTCACAGTGACACTCTAAAATAAGTCCTGATCAGTTTAACACTTAAATAGCTATACAGACATAACCTTGTGGCTGCATAAACACCATTTGGTGATGGCTTAATAGAAACGCAATATTCAGTAATTACAAGAACTATCTCCAAGGCATGGATGTGAGTCTCTTCTCTAGAAAGTCTAAGACACATCAAAGTAGGAAAAATGGTACTTGGGACTCTGTTGACTGCATGATTAACTGAGAAATGGGAATCAACAAATGAGAAACATTTGAGTAACAATTTCCAGAGCTGACGTAAAGCAAGAATATTGCCCTTCTTTGTGAGAGAACCCACCGTTTTTAAGATGCAGTGATGAAATTCTGATAAGGACACACAGAGGTGAAAGCTGATTTTCCCTGAAGGAGACATTATACATGCAAAGCCAAAATTCTTTCAACAAGATTAATAAGTGCTATTTATGGTGTTCCCTGGGCAGACTAACAGTGTGAAGAGCGGAGGACTAAGGCTACATAATCCTCTGTGGTCTTGAGATGCGTTTGAGCTGCAGCCGACCACAGGAGGAACTCTGGTCCTCTTTTGTGGGGAGGAAACTAATTGAGGAGGATCAGGTTATAAGACACAAATCATTTTTAGGTGTATCTGGTGGTTAATTATTAATAAATGGCTGATTTGTAGGCTAAAAACCTTTACTTGAGAATATGGAACATTTCTAACTTCTAACTTGCAACCCTTGGGATGGTAATAAGTGAGAGATATTTCCTGAGGTCTCACACATAGGGTAAGTGAAGACAGCCCCAGGTCAGGTGGAGAGAGCAAACATGAGAAACACAGGGAACGAACATAGCAGCGTACGCTTCTTTTCTGTTCTCATTAGTGATTAACAATTAAAATTTAATTCATAATTATATTGAAATAGACATTGGAATTAATTTCTAATTCCAGCAATAATGTAGTTGAAAAATCAGGGCACTAGGAGGCAGAAGACCTGGGTTTGGACCTGCCTGCTCTCAACTTCTCTGACTGTAGGCAATCCTTTTCACCTCTCTAGGATTCAATTTTCTTATCCATATAAGGAAAGGGCTTAAAGATCCTAAGATGCCTTCAACTTCATGACTTTATGATTTATGAATCTTGGGTTTCAGAGCTGGCTGACTCAGTGATGATTTATCCGAGAAAAATAATATTATCGACTCTCGAATGTGAGACTAATATTTCCTGTGGGTGAAAAATTAATTTTTAGCTATCACTAATGTCAAACCAAAGAAAATATCCTGACTCCAATAAGAAATTTAAAGAGTCTGCCTGATGATAAATGGCTAGGAATTAGCAGTGTGTGGGTTCTCACAATTAACTAAAACTCTACGTAGGAATCCTTCTTAATTTATTAAAAAGTCTGTGTTTCCTTTCCTTTTCCAAACTAAATATTCTCAAAGAAATGAAAATATTCTTAAGGAGCATATTTATCTAGGAGCTAGTAGATTGTATTTTGCTGCTAATATTGTCTAACTCCTTAAATGTAGAAGCTAATATTACGAAGTGAAAATAACATACAGCCACATGCTAATCCTCAGTTTGTACTCTCTATTTAATCTCCAAGAAGAAAATGAGCCATCGGTTACTTGGAATGCATACCTTAAATGCCTTGAACAAACTAAATAGATTTTCCCGAGGCCTTTACATAACCAAAATGACCACCTAGTCATGGTTGTTTAGCTTATAGATTAAACAAGTATGTAAAGTATGGCAGAAAATATTTAAGAATTTATCAGTGAGGATGGTTTTGAGATGTAAGCAACAACAATAACAAACTTGAACTGATTTAAACAATGAGGCAAGTTTAGAAGGAGAGCAGGATTCAGAGCTGATGTAATCCAGACCTCCAGCTTTGGTTCCTGCTATTCCTTCTTTTCCCCGGTGTTGTCGCATCCTAAATCTGGCTGATGGCTCCCCTTGACAGATTACAGTGCCTGGAACACGGCGAGTATACACTGAATAATAAAACTCGTGAGAAGTGCTAGCATTTAGCAAGCTCTCATTTCATGTTCTAAATGCTTTCCATGCATTGATTCATTTACTCTTCACTATAATCCTGTGACGCAGTGTGGTACTTCTAGAAATATGTCCACAAATTCTTTGAGATGCCTCTCTCCCTGAGGTGGAGTCTAATTGCCCTCTTCTTGAATGCAGGCTGGACTTAATGACTGGTTTCTAATGAGTAGAACAAAGCTAAAATGATGCTGTGTGACTTTGGAGCCCAACTCATAGAAAGGCTATCTATGGCTTCCATCTTGGTTGTTCTCTCTCTCTCTCTCTCTCTCTCTCTCTCTCTGTGTGTGTGTGTGTGTGTGTGTGTGTCTCTCTCCCCCAACTCACTCTAGGACAAGTTAGCTGCTACTGCCACATCCAGGGGATACTTAGGCAGCCCTGTGGAAAGGCCCACTTAGTGAGGAACTGAAATCCCCAGCCTATAGCCATGAGACCTGCCAACAACTGCACGAATGATCTTGGAGGCAGATTCCCCAGCACCAGGGAAGACAGGTGTTGACTGCAGCCCCTGTTGACAGCTTGACTGGGACCTCATGAGGGGCCCTGAGCCAAAGCCACCAGGCTGAACCACTCTCATCTTTACAAACTATGTGAGATAAATGAAATCACTTGTCCCAAGACACACAGCTAGGAAGTTGCAGGATGCAGACTCACACAGTCTGACTTCTGAGTTCACATTCTTAGCCCCTGTTGTACATAGTCGTGATGTCATGGAGATCTATATACTGCCTAGTTTATTTGAAGTCCTTAGTCTTTCCTTTTAAATTGCCCAAAATTTCAGGATTGGTGGATAATTTCAGAGGGATTAAGTTGAGTGATTACAGGGATTAGTAGAAAGTCTCAAAGCCTCTTTAAAGATTTTGTTTGTCTTTAAAATAATGTTTGTATGTAATCTAGCATTTATGTGTCTTAGAATCTTATGTCACAGAATAGAGATGTGAGAGGCAGCTCATAGCTTCAGGAAAGGAGTAAGGAAGTCACTGACCTCCCACACACAGGGAAGGATTTGAATTGAAACTATAGTTTCCGCTTATTAAAGGCTCGGCAAAGAGACAATATCACACATTAGAAGAATACAGACTTATAAATTCTGGTAAGCATAGTTCTAGCTAGGTCAGGTTTTGGGGGATGTCTTTAGATGTCAAGATCAGATGTGATTATGTTACTTTTGTTCTGAATTCATGTGACCATGGATTTGAATGTCATGAAAGCCCCAGGTTTTAATTCCTATATCGTTGCTGAGATATCCCGGTGAATTTCCTACACCACGTTTTTTCTTTCTCATCTGCAAATCTCTCAGTTTCCTACTTCGTAGTGGAGAGAGAAAGAGGCCTGAAGCTGCTTCCTCTCGAGGCTCTCAGTTGTCCTTACCTCCTTGTTTCCGATCGCTCAGTTGTGTGAGGGACATGTGGACAGGCTGTGAGGTCCTGGGGCAACATGCAACCACTTCTGTTTTTCGTGGAGATTTCCTCCCGTTTTCTAAGGAACCAGAGCTCAGAGAAGGGAAGTCATCTTCTTGAAGTCACTCAAATAATAAATGACAGGGCCTCCCAGTCTGGTTATTGCTCCACCTGCAATGCTGTGTTTAGAATTTATGTCCAGATCTTACTTGAGGGTGGGAAGATTCTTTACTCAGTCTTGGGAGGTGACTCATGCAGCATCTATCTTGTATTCTTTGTGCCAGGGTTATTCGGGTCTCTCTTATCTCCCTAATGTGTTGGAAGCTCTTGGAGGGCCATGCCTAGAGCGTAGCTCAATACATCCTCATACTACTGATAAGTGAAAGTGAAAGGATAGACGGATAGAGGAAAAGATGGAAGGATGGTGATGGAACTAAAAAGCACACTGAGCTTTCCTACTAAAGTTGCCTTGCTAGCTGTGCCTCCATGTGAGAAAACAAACTCTTACGTGCATTTTGAATTTAAAAAACAGGTAAATTCAAAACAGGCACTTTACTTTAAAAAATAGTGGCCTGGAGAATAAAATTCAGTTTCAAGAATTCATGTTATAGCTGACCTTTCAGTGATTGATCTATTGGTGAAGTTTCATAGTAAACGTGTACCTTAGAGCAGAAGATGACTTTCTGGCTTGGCAGATGCTGTGTTTTAACAATTCTATTATATTTTAATTGTCTATTTCCACATGCACAAATCATTTTTTTCTTTTTGGCTCAGAAGGGAAAGTTAATTGATGATTGAAAAAATTATATATTTTGCCTTTTCTCAAAGGATTAGAAGCTGTTAATTGCTAAATCATAAAGCAAATGTAACTCTACATGGCTAGTAACCATGAGGTGCTTTTTTGGTGTTGATACTGTTATTGTCCAATACTACAGACCAAATTATAATGCATCGGATTAGAGATCACAAGAATGGATTCAGAGTAGGAACAAGCAATAAAGGAAAGTTTTCTGTAGCCAAAGAAATAACATGGGTTTGGGGTGGGATGGTGAACATTGATGCCCCGTGGTTGCACAGAGAATGAAGAGCTAGACTTTGGGTGGGTCTATCTATGTGTTGCTAGTGAATCATGGCTATGAGACTTAGATTTTGATAGGCTATTTATAAGTGATTTTACATTATAAAAATGTTTTCTCATAAATATTTAATTGACAACAAAACCCACTATTTACTGAATGCCTTGGACACTATGTCATATATTAAGCACCCAATAAGCCAGTAGGGCACAGAATCATGTTTCTGTTTCTCTGACTTCTCCTTTTGCAGCATCTCTTCTTCCCCCAGCCAAAGAAAGCTCTCCTCTTTTAAGGGACCTTACCTGATTGGGACAAGCCCACCTGCATAATCTCTGTATTCTAAGGTCAACTGGCTTGGGACTTTAATTACATCTGCAAAGTCCTTTTTGCCGTGTGGTATTAATTATGGGTATAACACTACAGGGTAAAGTCACGTGGGCCAAAATTCCATCTTCTACAGCCGTAAAATGAGAAAGCAGCAGACTCAAGATTCTACTTGAGGTCTAACTACCTTCAAAATCTGTATTCACTCATTATACCGCGAAGACTCTATTCATGGGTTAAAATACAAAAAACATATTAGAAAATGGCTTAGCATCCTGAATAGAATATGAGTGATTGCTAATGCTGTTGATCTATCTGTGCTCCCTTTCTGAAATAAATGACTTGAGAAAACAATCTGGAATAGATAAGTTGAAATATTGAATTCAAAAGGGCAAATGCTTTGTGATATTGAACAAATTGCTGGAACTTTCTGTGATTTAGAATGAGCATCTGAAATAGGGGGATGGTAACAGCAGTACTCACTTCATAGGGCTGTTGTCATCACAATGTGGAAAGCACGTGATACGATTCCCAGTCCACAGTAAATGGCCAATATCTACTATTTTTTTAAATTTTTTTCTTTATTTGTTTATTTATTTTATTTTATTTTTTTTCCCATCACACTTCTGTCTGCAAAAGACTCTCCTAGTTATTATACCCACACAACAATGCCCTTTACTTTATCACATTTACCATGCCTTATCTGACTGTTTTCATTTAATTGTCTGTCTTCCTTTCTTTTCTGTAAGTCTCGTAAGAGCAGGGAACACATGTCTTTTTTATCGCATTATTTCCAGCCTTTGGTACTGGGCTTAGCATTCATGAAAATACTCAGTAAATATTTGCTGAATACATGAATGAATAATTTTGGATGAAATCTCTCAATTATTTTTTAACATGGGTATGGGTCAAACAAAACACATCTGAGAGCTGGATTTGGCCTGTGGATATCTAATTTGTGATTTCTGCCAAAGAGTATGGCCATGATAATTTAGCGTGGAAGTTTTTCAGACATGTGTTATCAATCTTCTACAGAACTCTAGATGACTCAATAAACATTCTTAGTATGTCTAATTCTGAGCAATATAGATGCCTGGCGAAACTTTGGCATTTCAATAGTTGAGATGATTTAAGATATCTTTTCTCCTAAACCGAAAGAATGTCAAAGTTGTTTTATTCTATCTCCCTTTGAATTAAAAAAATATAGTCTTGCTTTAAAAAATAGTAATGTGTCTTGATAGCTCCCTAGTTATGGCTTATAGCACTTCACTCTTTCTCAGGGTGTTTCAGCCATTATTTGTTTCTAACACTGAGCTGCCACCCTTGGAAGAGGACCTCACTGAAGCTATGTGATGGGAATCACCTCAAATTAGTCCTTAGTGTCCATCCTCTGTGCTCCCTGCTGGTTCCTGAAACACAATCTCTCCACCCAATATTCAACGTCATGGTATCTGGTAGTTAGATACTATAGGAAAAGAAAAATAAATGACTTAACCTCAGTCAATGTACTATTTAAAACATTCCTTGGGGTAAAAATCAGTATAGAAATGGTGAGACACATTTCCTAAGGCATCATTAGGACAAAGGCCAGTGCTCACTATAAAAAATGTTAATTATAAAAAAGTTTACATAATTAAATACTATACTCTCAATAAGCCTAACACGTTCCTGATGTAATTACGTGCACAACTATTTCAAACCAATTTCAGTGGCTGTCTACACTGGTAGGATATCTGAAGCTGGAATTTAATTAAAGATTTTTTAAAAACCTCTGAAAGAGCAAAAAATACTGAATGGCTTTGGTTCTTGTTTGTGAAGATGTGGTTTGGAGAAGAAGAAGTGTATGAAGAGGAAAAAAGGGAATGCTAGTTTCAGAAACCAGATGCCGGGTGAAAGAGAGGAATAAAGAACGTGGCTAGAAGCTGTCATATCTGTGAAACCACTTTCGGTGATTGTTCTGTAACTCAGACTGGGCACTGAGTCCGTATTAGATTTCCGCTTGGTGGAAGTAACGTAGATGTTTTGAAAAATGGCTTTTTCCTCTTTTATTCATTGTCTTATGATTTCAGAATTGCCCTTTTTGCTGTCCTTCCAAGAAGGAGGTTTCTGCAATTATGTCCTTTCTCCAGTTTCTAGTTTCTTAGTGTGTTTTCAAATAAAAAAAAATTCACATTTTAGAATGTGGTTTAATGATAGACCCAGTAAGAAAACAATTCTAGCTTTAATCTGGAGTCTGGAAGAATTCAGAGTGTTAGGTTTGCAAGTCAAATGGAATGGAACTGAATCACGGAAATATGGGATGGTTAGAAACCAGGACTCAGGAGGTGTATTTTAGACCATGGATGTAGAGAAGATAAGATTGCAAAAATACAAAGCTCAAAAGTCTTTCATGCCCTTTTTCTCATGGGTATGGATTGTTATGGTTATGGCAGGGAATGGAATTGTGAACAACCTTGACAAAATATTGTAATACTGAGCTAGGGTGGACGATCTTGTCTATAGAATCTCTGTGACATTCTTTGTTAATTAGTTCAGGCATACAGTGAGTCCCAGTCTTCTCCCAAGATGTTCCAGATGTTGGGAGGACAATAAAATCTGCTGAGATTCTTTGAGCCTAGCTGATTCCTATTGCTTTTATGATAGATGTCCTTCTCCTCCTGCCAAGGCCCTGGTGATGACATGAAAGAAGAAACATGGTTCCATGATATAGTTTCACTTAAATTTTGTGTTTTAGATCCTCTTGCAGATGTATCCACTGTCAGTACTGACCCAGACATTTACCACTGTCAAGCAAAGGGTTTCCAGAAAATTATTTCTTAAAGTATTAGAGAAAGCATGGTATTTTAACCCCTCTTGGTGAATTTTAGCTTACCAGACATTAGCCTGGCTGTTGAGAAAGCATGAGTAGGATGAACTCACAAAACAATAAATTACAGTGTCAAAAAAAAAAAAAAGTAAATAGGAAGATACAAACAGTATTAATATGACATGAAACTTTTGAGTAGAACTATAAATCTAATCTATTTATCCCTAAAGACAAAAGAATTGTCAGCAGTGAAAATGGCGATAACATAGCCTAGATGATGAAAAACAAGGGTGGGCAGGAAACAAAGGAGCTGAGGTCAATGAGTAATCTACAGAGCAGCTAGGAACCAAATAACAACTTCTGAGTAATTTATTTTCAAGCTACATTGGTTGCAAAATCAATGCAACACTGGGCCACTGTGAAAAGCTGCAATTACTTTGGAATTAAGAAATTTGGGCGTCATGAGTAGGAGTGGTATTTACTTGAGTCTGAACTCTTGAAAGAGACAGTCTGATTTGGAGGTGGGTGGCTTTGTGTATAGCATATGTAACATATTTAAACTCTACACGACATGGATATAATACAATTGTTATGTTGGCTATTTAGTATTCCAAAGCTTCCTTACTAATCATATTCCATTTTGGCTCTTGTTGCTACCTTTACCTTCTAACCTAAAGATTTTATACCCCTAGGAAGAATGAAGAACACTGAGTATTAGGTTTAATGAGAGGATGTGCCAAGTGCTATTATCAAAGCAAGTCATGATTTTATTAAGCTGCATTAAACACTGACGTCTCTTGGCCTTGAGCACTTTCAACCTTCCTGTCTCCTTGAAGTCAGGAATAAAGCAGGAATTTTAATGTTATTCTCTACAGCAGATGACTTGAATTTCTGTGACAGTAGTTAAGGATGAGGACGTGTTCCTGGTTGAAGACTGCTTCTCCTGGGTGCTGTCTCAAATGCTATGGCTTCATGGTATATTTAAGTGCCAACTGTTGTAGCCTTTGAGAGCCAACAAAGAGTCCATTTTATTAGCCTTGGCACATTTCTTTGCTAAGTTAAGAAATGTGCAACATGTTGGCGTGTACTCAGAATTTGAAGGAAATCTACCAGGCTGGCCTCATCCTCATGTAACACAAACTCCAGGAGCTTGTTCTTCCAAAGGTCTGCTGGCAATCTTTGAAAGAAACCTTATCTGATTAGCAGTCATGCAACTCTACAATTTACTGTGCTGTCTAGAACAGAAATTCAAATGGAATCAGCTGACATAGCCACCTTTTCTTTTTGAGAGTCAGAGAGGTGATGAGTGCTTATTAAATGCTTATATAAATGATAATTTAACATGGTGAAGGCCCTTAGGAAAGAAATGCATGGGCTGGTGATATTTAAACATTAAAACACTCAGATTAGAATTTTGGCCATAAATATGCTATTATTTTGCTGTCTGTTTCAGAAATTTTATGTAGTTTCCTTTAAATGTTTAGTCTAAGTTCCAGTGACCTGATATGTAATAAACTATATGTGTGTGTATACACACATACATATATGATACATACACACATACATATACATAAAAGGCTATATTATATGTAAAAGGGTATAGATATAAAGGGATTTATATATAAAGATACTTTTTGTATATCCTTTTATATCTATATTCTTCTCTCTGTGTCTGTCTATATATATTTTATATATTCTTTCTTTAGAGAGAAAACAGTCTTGATGGGGTTGGAGGATTGGAAATGTAGACATTTATCACCCAGCTCTCAAGATATGGGAATGAGCTCTTCCTATGGCCAGAAAACACATGGAAAGAGAGAGAGATAGATGATTCTTAAAAACATTGTCCACTCAGCAGTTACACTGGAAAGAAATATTGTTCATTGTAAAGGCAACTGAAAAACAAGAAAAAACATTGGACAATGGTGGCTGCTGAATCAATTTGCTGACATTTCTCAGCGTCTCTCTGCAAACTAGACCCTTGTTGGCATTGAAGAGTATGTGGGTGAATGTACACGCAGAAGAATGTCAGCCGGGCCATTTCCGCGAAGATAAAGCTTTGTAGCTGCTCTTAGTCCTGAGAAAGTAGTTTAAAAGGATGACAAACTTACACCCTGGTATTTCTTTTTGGCTTTTTTTTTTTTAAAGCCTCTTTAGAGCAAGTTTAGGGTTCCTGAGACCTGTATTTACTGCTCACTTTTACCCATGACGTTGACCCCTGTCGTAAGCATCTCTCCCCTTGGCCATTTCACAGCAGTTTCATGGAGTTCGGCCTCGAAAGGGTCCTCAGTCCTGCTCTGTGACCACTCTGGTATCCATCCCTGGTCCATCCTAGGACACTTAGGGGACAAGCAGGGAGAAGAAGAGTGCAGGATGCTTTCACCTCTGGCTCTGAACACTGTTCTGGTCTGGCCTCTGAAGGGTTCACATGCTCTTAGTCCAGGTTGTTTGTGTAATGTTTCTTCCTTTGCATTGAACACCTTCACCTAACAGTGAGGCAAGAAGTTTTCCAACCCACCTTGGACATTCTCTTCTCCTGGAAGTCAGATCTAGTCCTTCGAGCCTGGGATAGACTCCTCTGCCTCTGCTCCTGTTACTGGTTGTGTCTGTCCTATCACGGGATTTATCATCATGGATTGATGTTAATCAGCTTATCCATCCAGTCCACTGTGTTGTAAATATCTCGAGAGTGGGGCTCACCTCTCTTGCTATTGCATTCCCAGGGCCCAACCTCGGTTGCCTGGCATGCAACAGGTGGTGAGTCAGTATTGCCGAATGTGAGTTCAGCATCTCCTGACTTGTTATCCATGGGTTATCTGCCCCCTCCAGAGCAGCAGACATTTGACATCTCTTATAATGTATACCTACTACTCTAGCCACCATCGTCTCCCAGGCTTATATTTCATACTGTCATGAAAGTATACTCCTAAAATTTTATGTTTTTCTTTCTTTTCGAAACACTCTTCAAACTCAAGTCCTAAAATTTTAAAATGCTCACTTATCTTCTTAAACACATCCTTAGGGCTCATGATTACCTTTGTAGTAAGTCTGAACCCTTTAACATGTAAAATTTAACTCTTTTCCTTATGGCCCCAATCTACCAAACCCACGTTGTAGCATCTCTCCTCCTAAATGCCGGGATGTTTGCCATTCCCCAGACATGATCTCTACCGTTATGTGTATGTGCCTCTAGAGAATATTTATTATTTCTTTGGGCCACATGGCTTTCTTATGTTTA
Source organism: Lepilemur ruficaudatus (assembly GCA_963574885.1). Lineage (NCBI taxonomy): Eukaryota > Metazoa > Chordata > Mammalia > Primates > Lepilemuridae > Lepilemur > Lepilemur ruficaudatus. Next base: position 51,373 of record CAUYRT010072386.1, read on the forward strand.
AGGCATTTCCTGATTTATGAGTCCTTGCGGGAGGGACAACCTATATAGATACTCACTTTCCAAGCCACTAGCTCCACCAGTCAGATGCATCTGACTCGAGAATCAGAGGCAAGAACGTGGGACTACATGGAGCCCACTGTGCCGGCAGTGGAGGAAGCAGGATTGTGACTCTGGGTGGCAGGGGCAGGGTAGTATTCTGCCTCCAGTGTGAGAAACTTCAGAGGTTCAAGCTGTGCATCCAGGCCTGGCAGCAGCGATCTCCAGTTCTGTAGTGTGATTTTAGGAATTCTTCCCCTGGCAGCATGGCTTGAGGTTGTTTCTCAAGCCCTTCCAGAAATTGTGTGAAATAAACATCATTCTTTCAGCAAAATCCACCAGAATTGTGTTCTATGTTTGCCACAAAACCTCTGGTGAGAGGGTGCCCTACCTTACTTCCCCTGTCTTCTCAGCCCCGAGCCTTGTCCTCATGTTTCAATACCATTCTTCAATGTCACCTTCTCTTAGAAGCCTCCTTTTGGGGTAGCACTACCAGTTTTTAACTGTTTCATAGCACCCACAAAATGCTTTCCAACCTGGATTTGAATACTGAGTATGTTGGTTATCACCTATATGTTTGTTTGTACTGATTAAAGGATTCACTTTGAAGGATTTAACATTGTAGATCTCAGAGAAGCTTGAATGATGCTCCATTCCAAACTTCCCATCCAAAGCAAGAGAGGAGAAGGCCCACCCTTGGGTAATTCACTATACAACCTTAGAAGTTGCTTAACTTTTCTGAGCCTCAAGTTCTTTTCTATGAAGTGGTGACTCTTTCGTGGTTTAAGGTTTGTGTCTCTCAGGGTAACTTACATGGCAATAGAGAAGATGGGGGTCTTGGTGACCATGTACCCCTCAGGAGATGAACAGCAGTGCAACTAGGCTTCAGGATTATTCCGAGTTTGGGAATCAGAGGACCAAGGACTTAGGGCTGTCGAGGAAAAGACAGGTTATGTGTTCCATCCAGAACAGTGGAAACATTCGATCATTGTCCTAGAGCACCACCATCTTGGTAACAGCCACTGTGCGTTGGTTTATTCTGCTCCTACTGCTAGCTGTGGATCAACTGTCTCTCAGTGTCTTGAGTTCAAATCTCCCCAAGGAAGATCTGATCCCATTAGCCAGAACTTACCAGCCTATGCCCATGTGCCCATTAGATAGGTTTGTAAGAGTATCTGCCATTAGTTGAGACCTCCATCCGTGGTCTAATCTAGATGGAAACAGAATGACAGGGTCACATGACACAGCACAAAGTCACTTTTGTATAAGAAATTGCCTCCTGCACTGAGAGCAGGATGGGGTGTGGACATTTGTCTGGAATGTACCCAGCTTTGGTGTTTGCAGGAGATGATAACCATACCTTACAGAGTGACAATAATGACTGAAAGAGAATGCCAAGTGCCCAGCATGGTGGGGGCTTAGCAAGGCAATGGGCTCTCCCTGCCCTATTCTCTTTTGACTGGAGCCTATGGCCAAATGGTAGCCTTTTAAGATTTTAAATTTCTCACAATTTTTTTTTTGCCTTTTTAACTTTTATGTCTCAAGATTGATGCCAATGAGTCACATTCAGGACACAAAAGCAAAAGAACATATTTTATCCTTAGATGATGATGATGATGATGATAACTATGATGATGATGAAGATGATGGTGATAATGTTAATGATGGTGATGGCCAGAAATATTGAATGCTGTCCAAGAACCAGGCTCTGTACTAAGTGCTTTGCCTGAATTATCTTGTTTCATCCTCACCTTGATACTGTGAATCAGCTTCTGTTTTTATCCCCACTGTATTTGGAGGGCCCTGAGACTCTCACCAAGGTTACCTAACTTTCCCAAGGTGACATGACTTGGGGATCTGGGCTTTGACCTCCACTGCAGAGCTGAACTCTTAAACAGCTAGTAGGTAGGCTGAATTTTTAGCTATTTTGCTGACTGTGTTGCTGGTAGAGAGTCATTGCATTGCTTGTTAACTTACAGTACCATACATCACCGAAGTGGCAGGCATGTGAGGGGTACACATGGCACTAACACTTAAAAATACTGGCCAATCAATTTAAATGTTTAGAATATCTCACAAATCAATGTTTAGATGAAATGAGAGTATTTTTGATAAGTGTGCTTTTGTATATAGATGTGTATATACATTTTATATATAAAATAGACTGATAAAGCTGTATTTTAAGAAACCAATTAGAAAACAAAATCTGTGATCTGTGCTTCTATTGTAGTCCTTATAGAAGCTGCTGCTCTGAATTTACTGCTAATCTGGGTTAATTTCTATCGCACCAACTGCACATAAAAGAATGTTCTCTATATTTTCTTTTAAAACACGTGATATACAACCATTGCACGCAGCACCCTCTACACCTTATTTGTAAATGATCTTAAATGTGAAGTAGTTTTAAATAAATATCCCATTTTCATTATTTGATTCTGTCATCAGTGGCATAAACACACTTTGTTTATTTCAATGTCTGGAGCTTCTGCTCAAAGGACATATGTGAGCAATTATATTAACCTAACATCTTGACTCACTTTTTTTTTTTTAAAGAAAAACAAGCACAAATTGCTTTTCCTCTCTTTTATTTATCTACTGCCAATATGTCGATGTTTATTATTTCTAAATAAAATGACAAACATGTCAATGGCTCTTCTTTTCACGAAGGTCAAAGATTGTGACATTTGAGTTTTTTGAGGATATTTGAAACAAATTCATTATTTTCTTCTTTTTTTTAATTTCAGCATATTATGGGGGAACAAATGTTTAGGTTACATATATTGCCTTTGCCCTGCCGGGGTCAGAGCATCAAGTGCGTCCATCTCTAAAATGGTGCGCACCGCACCCATTAGGTGTGACTATACCTATCCCCTCCTCCCCACTCCCACCTGCCCTATACTTGATGAATGTTACTACTATATGTGCGCTTAAGTGTTGATAAATTAATACCAATTTGACGGTGAGTACATGTGGTGCTTGTTTTTCGATTCTTGGGATACTTCACTTAATAGAATGGGCTCCAGCTCTATCCAGGATAATACAAGAGGTGCTAGATCTCCATTGTTTTTTGTGGTTCAGTGGAACTCCGTGGTATACGTATACTACATTTTATTAATCCACTCATGTATTGATGGGCATTTGGGTTGTTTCCACATCTTAGCAATTGTGAATTGTGCTGCTATAAACATTCATGTATTTTTTATAGAATGTCTTTTTTTTTCTTTGGGAAGATGCCCAGTAATTGGATTGTTGAATCAAATACTAGTTCTACTTGTAGCTTATTGAGGTATCTCCATATTGCTTTCCACAGAGGTTGCACTAGTTTACAGTCCCATCAGCAGTGTATGAGTATTCCTATCTCTCCCCATCCATGTCAACATCTATTGTTTTGGGACTTTTTGATAAAGGCCATTCTCACTGGAGTTAAGTGATATCTCATTGTAGTTTTGATTTGCATTTCCCTGATGATTAGAGATGTTGAGCATTTTTTCATACGTTTCTTGGCTATTATTCTGTCTTCTTTTGAAAAGTTTCTGTTCATGTCCTTTGCTCACTTTTTAATGGGTTGTTTGCTTTTATCTTGCTGATTTTTCTGATTTCTATAAAAATCCTAGTTATCAAGCCTTTATGGAATATGTAGCATGTGAATATTTTCTCCCATTCTATAGGTTGTCTGTTTGGTCTATTGATTGTTTCCTTGGCTGTGCAGAAGCTTTTTAATTTGATCAGGTCCCATTTATTTATTTTTGTTGTTGCTGTGATTGCCTTTGGCGTCTTCTTCATAAATTCTTTCCCTAGGCCAATGTCTATAAGAGTTTTTCCAACATTTTCTTCTAGAATTCTTATAGTTTCATGCCTTAGTATTAAGTCTGTTATCCACCATGAGTTAATTTTGGTGAGAGGTGCAGATCCTGTTTCAGTCTTCTACATGTGGCTATCCAATTTTCCCAGCACCATTTATTGAATAAGGATTCTTTTTCCCAGTGTATGTTTTTGTCTGCTTTGTCAAAGATTAGATGGCTATATGAGGATGATTTTATATCTGGGTTCTCAGTTCTGTTCCATTGGTCTATGTCTCTGTCTTGTGTCAGTACCATGCTGTTTTAGTTACTATAGCCTTGTAGTATAGCTTGAAGTCTGGTAAATTGAAGCTTCCCAATTTGTTCTTTTTGCTTAAGATTGCTTTTGCTATACTGGGTCTTCTCTGGTTCCATATGAAGCATAGAATTATTTTTTCTAGATCTGCGAAAATGATCTTGGTGTTTTAATAGGGATTGCACTGAATTTGTAGATCACTTTGGGTAGTATAAACATTTTAATAATGTTGATTCTGTGGACTCATGAGCATAGTTTGGTTTTCCATCTGTTTCCATCCTCTGCTATTTCCTTCCTCAGTGTTTTGTAGTTCTCCCTTGTAGAAGTCTTTCACCTCCTTAGTTAAATGTATTCATAGGTATTTTGTCTTCTTTGTTACTATTGTGAAGAGTATTGAGTCTTTAATTTGGTTCTCAGTGGACTGTTTTTGGCATACAGGAGTGCTACTGATTTCTGTACATTGATTTTGTAACCTGAGACTTTGCTGAATTTGTTTATCAATTCCAGTAGTCTCATGGCAGAGTCTTTGGGGTTTTCTAGATATTAGATCATATTGTCACCAAAGAGTGATACTTTGACCTCTTCTGCCTCCATTTGGATGCCCTTGATTTCCTTCTCTTTTCTGATTGCTCTGGCTAGGACTTCCAGCACTATGTTGAATAGAAGTGGTGATAGAAGGTAACCTTGTCTGGTTCCAGTTCTAAGCAGGAATGCTTTCAATTTTTCCCCGTTCAGTATGATTTTGGCTGTGGGTTTGTCATATATGGCTTAAAAAACAGCTTTCTCAGTTTTCATTGAAAAAAATAAAGCATCCTCTGCATGTAGCAATTTAGGTAAATTCATAGCAAAGAAATAAAAGAGGCATCAGTCCAATAGTTCTGGAAATAGACAAAGAATGAAAGTGCCTATTATAGCTCAGTGCAGGTAATTAAAACCAAAAGGACAATGGACAGTAGAGGAATTTTCATAACATTAAAATATGATCATGTGAAATATGCTCATGTACCTTCTCATAATAAAGTGCTGTGACAAGCATTATAAATTAAACCCATAAAGTTGTAGAAACAGAATTTATGTACCTATAACAGCCCTATACAGTCTTAAATGATGTGCTTCTAGAGCAAATGAATGAATCTTAGAGACAGGATAGGATAGTGTTTAATTACATAGACTCTGGTGTCCAGATTCCAGCACTAACTTTGCCATTTCCTAGCTATGTGATATTGAGCAAATAGCTTAGTGGTCTGGGCTTTTCTTTATATGTGTAATATGGATAATAATACTACCTACCCAATGGTGTTGTTACGAGCATTGAATGATTTGATATACAAAGCATTTTGACAGTCTCTGGCACTAGTGAGCTCATATGTGTTAGTTCTGGTTAACCTCATAGGAATAGAGTGAGGTGAAGTTAATAATAGCAGGAGTACTTTGATATGATGAAAATCACGCAGGCATCACGAGCATCGATTTCTGAAAGGGGTCCAATCCCAATGAATTAACACCCAGAAGCAAAGTGACCTGAGAGCAGACAACTAGACATCAACTCATGTTTTCACTCTGGTCAGTTGACAGTGACAGCTTAAAATGACGAGCTGAGGAGGAGCTCATCTTTTAAATGGCTGATACATGTTGACATCAGCATATCAAGCATGTTGGGATATTTGAAGGAGCCTAAGAAGCAAAGGATTTTATATGCTTTATCTCATCGAGCTTGATAAACATCCTATGTAATGTACGTGTTATCTCCATTTTAAAGATGAGAAAACTGACACGGAAAGATAAGTGACTTTCCCAAGATTGCTCACCTAGAAATTGGTAGAGCTGGAATTTCAGGCATGTCTGAGTCCAGATTTATAACTCATAACTTCTGTTTTTTTTGTTTGTTTTCTGATGAGTTTGTAGGCTCTCTTACTCTTGGGTTAGTGCTATTGTGAAATTTAGTTCCATGGAAAAGAGGCAATCAGGAATGGCCAGGTTATAATAATCTGGTAATCAAATGTTACAAAGGAACCGACTGAACACTTAGAGTAGAACAGACCAACTCTTGGCTTGGGTGACACCACTGTGCAAGCAGGTGCTACCATCCTTAGTTAAGCAAGACCTTGGGGAGGACGTGCAGGGGCTGAAGAATGTTTGCCAAGCGCTTGGGAGCTGTGGGTGCTGTGATTCACTCTGTATTTGCCTTCCCTTGCCTAGAACAAGTTCACACACCCAGTCCTGCTGATTGAGCCAAATTCACTTCTGAAACAGTTGAAAGAGAGAGAGAGTTCGTTTTTTCTCATTATGACCAGGACATAGGTCCACATGCTTCTATCAGCTGAGGCCAAATGTTCAGCAGAGCACAGGCAGGAAATCCTGCAGCTGTTGCCAAATAGTCCTTTGTCCTGTGAGGTGGAACCAGTTTGCTAAAACCTCCCCTTCCTTGGCAAAGGCCTCTGCTAAATGCTCGCAAACAATGTGTCTGAAATGCCCTTTACTATGGACTTTTGATTTTTTTGATCACATAGTAACAATTTTTATCATCCCTGAAGAAGTTTTTCACCACTGCCTTCAAATTCCCAAAATGTCTTGTTTAATCCTACTATTTATTTGTTTTCCCTGACAGTAACTCATTAATCAGTGAAATCTGCAGAGTCTTGTGAATTATCTTTTAAATGGCTGATACATGTTGCAATCAGCATATCAAGCATGTTGGGATATTTGAAGGAGCCTAAGAAACAAAGCATTTTTATATGCATTATCTCATCGAGCTTGATAAACATCCTATGTAATATACGTGTTATCTCCATTTTAAAGATGAGAAAACTGACACAGAAAGATAAATAACTTTCCCAAGATTGCTCACCTAGAAATTGGTAGAGCTGGAATTTCAGGCATGTCTGAGTCCAGATTTATAGCTCATAACTTCTGGGGTTTTTTTGTTTGTTTTCTGATGAGTTTGTAGGCTCTCTTACTCTTGGTTTAGTACTACTGCGAAATTTAGTTCCATGGAAAAGAGGCAATCAGGAATGGCCAGGTTATAATTATCTGGTAATCAAATGTTACAAAGGAACCGGCTGAACACTTAGAGTAGAACAGACCAACTCTTGGCTTGGGTGACACCACTGTGCAGGCAGGTGCTACTACCCTTGGTTAAGCAGCGTACCCCTGGGGCCAGCACAGTCTTTCTCTTAGTCGTGGGTATCAGATTTTGGCTGGACAGTCCAAGGAGGACGGAGCAGATAGGGTGTTGGGAATGGAACAGCATCTGGGGTCTCTTTACATTGGTGAGTTTTATATTCCAGATTAATGTGTTAATAAAATAACTGAAGAAGTCTATCAGGTTCTTATTTTATGTAAAACCTTAAACAGTTATGCATATGAGCACAGAGCAGAGCCTGAAAGAGCTCCATCTGGATGGATTGGGTACCTGGCTGTGGAAGATACACAGTTTAACAATAATGGAAAATATGACCATGCTTTGCAGCAAAGAACGCTTCCTCTTAGATGCAAATGATCATGCCTGACTAGGTAGGAAAGGAAATAAAACAAGTTGGGCTCAGTTTTGAAGTCTGATAGATTTCAGAGGCTTTATCATTCTTTGATCATCTTATCATTCTTTTTCGTAAAGGCAAGTTTTGACTAAAACATGTGTGAACATGAGATTGAAAATGGAAAAATAAACCTTCAATTTTTGCTTGTGTGGATGTGGGTCAGAGGAGGACGGAGCCTCTGATGGTAAATGCCGACCACGAGCAGGGCTGTTTTTCTCTCCCACCACATTTCCCCTGAAAGACCCCAGGACCTTTGTGATGCTCCCTGGAGATTTAACATAGACAGGCAAGTTGTTTAAAGAGATAAGAGGGACTCCAGTACTCATCCTAAAAAAGCCACCAAAAAAGTAGTTTCATGTTTTATGAAAATTCATTCAAATATGAGAGAGGTTGGTATCAGCTGAAATCATCTAAAGTAAAAATGTGAGAACAAATCCAGAGTGTGGAAAATGGTAGTGACACCTGCCTGGGTTCTGCAGACACATCGATGTCATGAAGAACAAAGATGGTAGTGAGGAAGGGCTGTCCTAAATTTAAAGAGACCGAAGAGATATAATAACTAAATGCAATATGTGAACCTCGAGTGGATCTTGGATCAGGAAAGAGAAAAGCCATAAAAGATATTTTTGGAGATAATTGAAAGCATTGAAAATATGGACTCTCTATTACATAATGTGTGGACTTCATGTTAATTTTCTTAAGGTTGGTATCAACATTGTGGTTATGCAGAAAATGCCATTACTCCTGGGAAGTAAGTGCTAAAGTATTTCAGGATGAGGTCGTAGGTTGACTGCAAATTACTATCAAATCTTTCAGAAGGAAAAAAAGAATCAAACTAGAGAGAGAAAGAAACAGTTAACCAATTAACAGTTGGTGAATTTAAGGGAATAGAACACAGGTGCTTCATGGTACTATTCATTCAGCTTTTTTGAAGGTTTGAACATTTTCCAAATAAAAGGTGGGGCAGCATTATCCCTAAGACTGAGCCTCTTTTCTGTAACGCCACGTGCAGAACTCATCTCCCAGATAAGACATCATCTTCTGAGTGTCCACCAGTGCAGACATCTTCTTGTTTCTATGTTTTCTTTAATGCTATTTTGTTTTTCCCAGAATGGTGCCTTGGCTTTGCACACACTTAGCATTTTGGAAATAGTGCTATAATTTTTAAAAGTGAATTCTAGATGAATCACCTTAAGTTACTTTACACTTAAGAGGATGTTAACTTCCCCATTCCCGGAACTTCCACTTGTGAAAACTTGCTCTCCAAGTTGCCTCCCTTGAGTGGCTGGTGTTTGAAGGCATCTAGTGCTCATGCTCTCCCTGGGAGCGGCCACGAGATGGCAGTGTTTCAGAACATTGTTCTAGTGGGAAGGAAGATGTGAGCGTGTAGCTGAACCGCGCACAAAGGAGGCTTCCATGGCGAAGGCTGGCAGACCTGATCTTGTGTTCAACACCCCAAAGGGTTGGAATAAAGACTTGGGAGGTATATTGGGGAAAATACAATAGGAGCTGTCCTTGTTATATCCCTTGCCTAGAGCTCAGCCAGTTTATACCGCAATCATCCCATGAAACCCCATGGAGTATTTTCTTGTCTGCACCGAGTTTGCCATTTTCCTCTAGCTGTCTCTGTTGTCACGTATTAATGCAAGGACTTCACTTGCCATCTCTCTCTGTTAGCCCATGACCCACTAAGTTTACTACTTAAGAAGTATAAACTACATTCTACATTATGCTCTCTATTCATGGTATAAATTCCCAACACCTACTATCAATGAATATTTGTCCCTTCTGTGTGAATCCACAAGTTATAGGTTTTGGGGTATTCTCATTATACTTCCATCAACCTTCAGAATCAAAGAAGAAAATGTATCTTATTTAGAACCATTATATAGGTTCTGATCTTTAATAAAGTATAACCTTTAATATTGGGCTTTCATGGTCTGTAAGGATCTAATGACTGAAATGTATGATTCTGATGCCTCCATGACAAAACCAACTAAAGTCATTTTTGTCCAAAGTCCAGTGCAGACTCAGTAAATTCCAGAGGAGTCTAACAGAAATAAAACTTGATGACTATGTAATTGTCTTTGGATGAACTTCAAATTGAGGCTATACATCATTGTAAATGTCTAGGAGGGTTCAGTGTTGGTCAAGCCAGACCCAAAGCTTGAGAGGAGGTTAGGAGCCTGCTATGGGATCCTCTCATAAGTGTGGTCTCCTCGCTTCATAAATATGCTTGTAGCCTTGTCTCCGCTGTGGGCTCTTTCGCAGGGCCCCCTTCGCTCTGCAGGGTGAGCTTGATGTCTGCTGAAGCATCGTTTGGGTTCTTTTCCTCTGACAGCCTCCTGATAAACTCTTCCCTAAATGGACAGACACTTGAGCAACTATGCGTAATGGATTATCTTTTTAGAACAGTATAACCTTTGGATTATCCAGGGCTGAAGGAAGTGCAAATGTTTGTCTTCCACTTGGTGAACCCGCAAACTGAATTAATCCCTGGCTCATTTGTCAGCTCAGCTGAAAAAAATGGCTTCCTACTGTGTAAAGACGCAGGGGTGTGCATGGAAGAGCTCGTGCTTGGGCTGGTACCTCTGAATGCAAATTATCATAGGCTGCCTTACAGGTTAGAGTACGTTTTCCTATTTTAAAATTATGGATTATTTTTTGTTTTTGATTTTTTAAAACTCCAGGGATCAACTGTGGACTGTGCATGAATTACCGTGGAGCCTACTGTTTTGCCCATAAACATCAAAGTCAGTACTTCGCCTCTGACATCATGATATACTATTGTTATTGAGACTTGATTTTTAAGATTTGCACTGATTGTAGAGCAGGTTTCCCCCGAAAGTGGAACACACTTTATCACCCTGGAGAGTAATGACCAGAACTAAAATGTTTTATAACAGGTCCTATCATTTCCAATTGTTTGTAAAACTTTAAATTCAGGAAAAGGACTGGAATAATTTAGAAATGCATTAAGGCAGTTATTTCTTGGCATGACGTTACCACAGCTTCTAACATCTTTCTTTCAATGTATTAGCAAACTGCACCATCACAGGTCATTAGGACAGAAACCGGCCAGGACATCCCATTTTGCCTTTAAAGTGGCTCCATCGTCCCGCGGGATGTGAGGATTCTAACATTCAATGATAGCTAGTCGTCACTCTGCTTTCTGGAAGAAAGAGTGCAAGACAACAGATTAAGTGAGAAGACACACTCTTTTATGGTTCATCAAATGTAAAATACAAGATGGTGTAAATAGCAAATGAAACAGAATTGCTTTCATTTAAGTGAAAATTTAGCACTAAATCTCTCAACGGAGAGGAGTTCAGCATTGGAGACTTGAATGATTCTGACCTCACCACTACTTCCTTCAAATGTCTGAGCCATGGGTCCCCACTGCTGCCTGACAGGTTACCTTCTCTTTCTGTTTCTGGGATGTTTGCTATTTCAGATTTTAGTACACAGAGCAACTCCACAGGTCATCTTCTGTTTTCTTCCTTCACTCTTTGTATCTAAAGAGATAAATCCTTGGCACATTCCCTGCTAAGAATGTGCTCTGGGGCAATTTTTGATGACTCATCCTTACATACCTATTTTCCCCTTCTCCCAACTCTAGTAATACAAGAGTGAATGTGACTACGTCTATCACAGGGTTAAAAAGGCCCAGCAAAACAGTGGTTGAGATATTTTTTCAAATGAGGTTACCAGGAGTATATTTCTGGATCACATGTCATTTGATCCAAGCCTTGAAGGGTATGCAGTATTTCAAAAGGTACTTTGGGGAAGATGGGCCTTTAGTTGGGAGTAGCAATTAGAGCCTAAGCAAGAGATGGGAAAATTTACGGCAGGTTTTGATTAATGCCAGGAAGCCTGATGTACATGGATTGCAGTGTGCATGTGCTGAAAGCATAGAGCGTAAGGAAAACCTAGAAAGTTGGGTGGGGGTTGGAGCAAGGATGGCCAGGAACTCCATGCCGAGGGATTTGACCTCCAGTCTCTAAGCCATGGGAGCCATCGGCAAGGGAGGGACCCACTTGAGCCAGTTGTTTTATAAGGCACTCACTGTGGGGAAGGTAATGTTCTAGTGCTTCTGTGTATTATTACGTTTCATTTTCTCAAGAATCCTGTGGAATAAATATAATTACCACCCCTACTTAGATAGAAGCATGGAGAATTTCAGCAATTTACTCAGGGTCACACACAAACACACACACGCACACGCCCAAATACACACACACACACGTATGGCTAAAAGTGGCAGAGCCAGAACTCACTCCCAGGCATCCTGGCTCTAAACCCCCGACTTTTGGGGGTGGGATTGGCAGAGAGAGGGCCCTGAGGAAAGGAGACAGTGTTGCAGTAACTGAGTACGTGGTCAGAGGGGCTAAAACTAGCATGGGTCGGGGACAAGAGCCAGACGTGGGGACGATAAAAGGGGCAGATGCAAAAGGCCTTGCAGAGGAGACATGACTGTCCTTGGTAGAGAAGGGAAAGCCACTTACTCCCATCTCACGGTTTCAGATCCTTCTGCTGTTCTCTCGCCACCCTCTACACCTGTGCTTGCTTCATCCCATGCTCTGGGTAAGGACTCACCTGGGCAGAGTCAAGGGACGATGTGATTTTCCTTATTCCAAACACGTGGCATTTGTGTCCATGTATCAGTTTTCTGGAAGCTATGTCACCCTGTTTGGTAAAACCACTAAGTCTTTTCCCCATGAGAACTGTGACATGTCTCCCTTCTCCTGCACTTTTGTTTTAATCTCAAGAAAAGACCTTTCCCAAAGCTTTAATGTGTTTAGAAAAGACCTGAAGACCACAATAGAATGAACATGCCACGTCCTTTAGTTTGGGAGCCTCACACTTTCAACCTGGGACCATCAATTTACGATATGTGGTTTTTTCATCACCCAGAACAATCCAGCTTGTTTGTTGGCCAGGGGTTGCTTTCACAAGATACCTTGGCTAGAAAAGGCATCTCTCAAGCTAAGAAATTTTTATGACAGAGGTTCTTGAGGAGAACATTAAATCACAATGTTACTGTGCTATTGTAATTTGTTAAATTTACTTTATTAAGGGAATTGATATCATCATAGCAATACTGATGATGGCAGATCCTGAATTTATAAAGGATGTTTCTACTTACTAACTCATTGGGAACCATCTGGGAAAACAGAGAATCCAATAATTTAAATAAATTTGACACCAATAATTTCTACAGCTTCCTTGAGTCAGCCATGTCAAAAAATAGAAAGTGTCATGATATTAATTATTATTTCACAGTAAGTCAAAACAGAGCTGTAGTTCACCAAGCATGGAGAAGCAATAGTCTAAGAAGTACAGTTTAAAGAATTCCTGGGTGGGCACCCTGTCATTTTAAGTTAAAAGAAAACATAGAATTGGGGTATATTAGCACGTGGTGCTAGCAGGGCCTCCAGGGAGCTGACACTAGTAAAAAGGAAAGTTACATTTATTGAGTGTCTGTTGAGTATCACTAGTGTCCTATTCCAATGATGTTAAACCTGTATCCTGAGAGCTAGGTATGTTTCAGCCCAGAGGGGCAACGCAATTGCGCCTGGTCTCACACAACCAGTAAGTGACGGAGCGAAGCTTATGACCCAGATCTGCTTGGCTATGTAACCAAGCCCTTTGCCTTGAGCGACTGAAGGTAGCAGTCACCTTTAGTGGCACAACAGGGTCTTTAGCTGTGGAAGAGACTGTACCAGTCATTTCAACATCACTGCTTGTCTGTGATACAGAAACAAATTCAACCTTCATCCAGAAGGCCAGGTTAAAGCAAAGACCATGGAGTTATAGGGACCCTTGTATTGGACTTGAAATCTCCCTAAGTCCTGAAATGGTGTTAGTGGAACTTAGAGATCAATGGTAACTGTCATGACAATAATGAACAAATACTCCTCAGACGTCCTACCTACCTTTCTACCTAATACTCAAGGGGAAAGTCATGTAACTCATTATTGACAGAGATGTGATGTCAACACATTCAACACTGTTCTTGGATTAGTAATGTACAAACAACCATATGGGGCAGCAAAAGTAAGAGATGCTAGAAACAGGACCTGGAATCATAGATTTCAGATTTTTGCGAATTAGCCAATGACCTAGAATGACTAACGTATTAGCTCATGGGTATCAAATAATGCATTACCCTGTGTATTACCATACTGTACCTCTCGTAGCAACATTCATACCCCATTGCAGTGCTTTCTCATCTGGTCTGTTAAAAAAATTTGTTGTATTTTTTTCCCCCATTGGGGAGGTTGGCCAGAGAGGAGAAAAATTCCTCTGAGCAAAAGGCAAGCCATTTTCAACGTGTTTTGGTTTGTTCACCTTCACAAAGCCTTGTATTCTCCCCAACCAAGGTTTCGTATTACTTCAGGGATAGGATGATGTTTAAGTTAACTTTGATACTGTTTGTGGGTTTCCTCAGGGAGGAGGAGAGAAGTTGCTCATCCAAGAACATCCCACAAAGGTATGTCGAGCCAAAGATGAAATAGTCATAACCAGAGACTCCGCTTTCCCTATGAGGCCGACATGATAGCTAATGATGCAGAGCAAATCCATTCCACGCCATCTCCCCTCTAGCTTTTTTTTACGTGGAAACGGCATGTTTGTTTTTCTTCCTGTTTTTGAAGACTTTGAAAATAGTGACTTTTGTCACCAAGCCCTGAAGTATGGGTCCGTGCTGCTCTACTTGGAACGGCATGGGTCAGTTAGCTGTTAGGGAAACATGTAACTTCACAGGTAACATCAAGTGAAGGCTCTGAGTTAAAATAGAGCAGCTCTTAGTGTCATTGGAACCTGCAATATGCATGCACAATAACTTCTGCTGATAAACTCTGTATAAACGAATTTGGACTTTCTCAATTTCTTCCCTAAGGGCTACTGTTACCCTTCTAACCTAGGCTGGTGGTTTTGAAAAAGATCTTGTAAAAAGATTTCTTTAGGGGATCTTGCATCCTGACAAATTATAAAAGATCTTTTTAGAGACTGTTTTTAAAGGATCATGTATTTTGACATTATGTAAGAATCTTAATAATATTAATCAAAATTATAGCTATGTTTTGAACCCTTGTTTTAAGCTAGGCAGTGTACTAAGTACTTGGTGAGCATTAACACGTTGAATCATTACTGTGATAGTTAAGGTAGGTGTTTTTATTGTCTACACTTTACAGGGGAAGAACTTGAGTAGCAGAAATGCTAAATAGCTCACCCCAGGAAATACAGGCAATAAAGTGGCAGAACAGCGATCTGAACTTGGGCAGTCTGTCGCTATTGGGGGTGCCCTTCATGAGCCTGTACTACCTTTCAGTCTGAATCTCATTGGTCGTTCATTCATAAAAGTCAAATTAAAAAAATAAACAGTTTGGAACTGGAGATTGAGAAATTTCTTTGCATAAGCAAAATTTTTCCACAGTGGACTCCTTTTTTCTCACTGTGTCAATTCTAAAATAGATTAGACCTCTTTTTTTTTTTTTTTTTTTTGGCTTCTTCTTCATCCAAGGGCAGAGTAAGCTCCAGAACATCACTTGTTTTCGTAGTGACTTTAGTCATACCAATCCCCAGCCAGGTGGCAGTTGTAGGACTGGAGGTGACATCGGCCAACTCCCAGGAAGCAGCTCTGCTCCCACTTGTTTCCCACCCTCTCCTTTGCACCAACTCACCCTTTGAACTACTTACTGGACAAGGCTCATTCAGCGGGGAGACGGAAGCAAGAGCTGGTGGGTGAGGAATGGGCCTTCCGGAAGAGATTTGTGCAGGAGATTCAGTAAACAGACAAGCTTGTCTCCTTTAATGTCCTCTTAAGGAGCAGAGTCCCTTCCTGTGCCAAAGAAATAGTTCTCTCTATGGTGAGTAAGCATCCTTGGGTTCAAGTGGGCTGTCTCTGTTTATTATGTTTATATCTACTGCAGATATATATATATACATATATATAACAATATGTTTTACATATATAATGATGCAGGAGATTTCGGAATGGAAAAGTATAATAACTTGAACAGGTGATAACTGAAATGACAAAGGTAAACTGAGGTAAACAATATTAACCTTTTAAGTTTTTTTTTTTTTTTTTTTTTTTTTTAGGAAGGACAGAATGACATTCTCTTACAGTTTATATTTTTCACTGAAAAATGACCCAGGATGAATCACAGGCTTATCAATCAGGTCTTTATAAACACAGTTTCCAGCTTGGCTGGATTTGATTTGGCCTTTTTCCTCACTGTCTTCACCATTCAAAGAACACCACGTATTTCAACTTTTGTGAAAACTCCCTTTAATGAAAACAAAAGTAATAATTAACAGTCTCAGCGGCTCAGCTGCCAAGAGTCCCTGTGGCTCTTCCTTGCTTATATATCTACAAGGACGGGCGCTGCATACCAACAAGCCTTCTGTAAGCTTTTTTCACTTCCTCTCATTCTCCATGTATCTTATAACAAGTTCAGAATTACTAATATCCACTAGAAAGGCTTAAAAATTTTTTTCATTGTTATGCTAGAAATTGGTGACCAAGTACGTCTCAAATGCAAAATGTACCTTTGACTAAGAGGCATTTCAGTGCGATGCTTTATAACAGGATTTTTGTCATCACACTGGTCTTGAGATGGCTGGACTCGTGTTTGTGGGGGTGTACGTGTGCACACGCACACGTGCGTGACTGTGCAATATTTAAGGAGGCCCTCACTTTCAGGATTGTGCAAGTTGGTACTGTGCTGGGTTGGTACTTGTGGGTGAGCGCCTCCTTAAATGTTGGCCCTGGGTGTCTCTTACAACACTCATCCTGTAATATTACAGGAAGGGATGAGGGGCGGA
The DNA here is from genome assembly GCA_963574885.1 of Lepilemur ruficaudatus. Lineage (NCBI taxonomy): Eukaryota > Metazoa > Chordata > Mammalia > Primates > Lepilemuridae > Lepilemur > Lepilemur ruficaudatus. Next base: position 67,872 of record CAUYRT010072386.1, read on the forward strand.
GGAATTGCTGGCTTAGTTTCTTGTTCCCTTATGGATAGTGGAAGCCTGTGAGGCCACGCCTGGGTAAGGTCTGCGGGCTGGGCTAAATGTGGCAGGGCTCTCGTGTCTCCCAAGATATTGAAAATGAAAGAAGCTAAAGCAGATTTTCAAAATTTGTGATGAGCTTAAAATGTTTGCAGTTTAATTCATTGGTGCTTCAAACACACCCGCCCCCCAGTCAATGGTTTATAATTGTGTCATTCACAAATTAATTCTATGATTTGTAAAAATATGAATTCATAGCACACTCTAGGTATATAATTTATTAAGATTAATGGGATTTATGTTTGAAGTTGTCAGCTGAAAATATTCTCTCAAGCCTGCCAGTGCATTGTTCTGGCTCCATGCATTCACTCATTTACTGATCAAGCCAAGTGTCTGTGTTTGAGACCTTCTGTCTCTGTGGAGCCTGAGGCCAGTGGCCCGACGGCCCCTTCCTCCTCGGCATAGGCCCCATATTGGGGCGAAGTAACTGACAAACAGCTGTGGGCCAAGTTGATGTTGATAAATAAACGCCTGATCCCAGCAACCTCTTGCCCAAAGGGGCTCTGCAGGGAAGCAATCTATGGGTGACTCCCGAGAAGCAGCAGAGGGAACCCCAAATGCAGTGTGGCTTCCAGGTGAAAAGGAGAGATTGAGCTGGGCACTCACCCTGAGAAGCAGTGGCCTTCAAATTGGGCAGTGATTCTCCACCAACTTCTGGAACTACCACCAAGCAATGGCAACCTAGGTGCTTTGTCTTTTAAAACACCATGTAGGCATATTAGGAAACAGCCAAAGGAAGCCCCTCAGCAGACATAGACCAGCAGGAGGGCAGCTGGAGCCCTCTGCCTTAGACACATAGATGGCTTTTCTCCTTCCAAAAAAATTCCTATTCTATACTATGCTTTTTTCCCCCCAGAAAAGCATTGGTCTGCTTAGGGTTTTGTGCTGCAGGAAAGCAATTCTTCATGTGTGTATGATGAGTATGTGGGGAACCTAGTGGCAAGCACGTAAACGTGATGGTTCTGAACACCTGATTCCATTTCTGACTGGGCCACTTGTCACTCACCAGCTGTTTGACGTGTTCCCTCACCTCTGTGAACAGATGAGGAAACCCACCCAACACATCGTAGCCAATCAGTACAATCGTTTGTTTTTCCCGCTCACCCCAAATGAGACAAATGCAAAGTGTTTAGTACAGGATCTGGCACATAGTAGGTGCTTAACAAATGCCAGCAATTATTGTTTTTGTATCAAAAGCATTGCCTAAAATATAAAATGCGCTGAACATTTCATGTTGATGAATGAATAAATGTCCGCAGCGTAACATCCAGCTCTGATGCAGTGCTCACGCTGCGTCAGGCACTGCTGTGGCTACCTCACTTCTGTGAACGAATTCAATCTTCTTAATAACCCTACGACACGGGTAACATCATGAATGCATTTTACAGCGGGGAATACTCAGGCAACAGAGACTCAAGTAAGTTTGCCCAAGGAAGAACCTCTGCTGTGATGACTTCATTCTAAGAGCCTTCTAGACCTTTGACTGAGGTGTTTTTTGTTTGTTTGTTCTTTTTAAGGGGAGGACTTTTTCATACACATACTTAAGGCTTTCCCTAAAGCAAAGTCAAGTCAGCAAATCACAGAACGTGCCCTGACACGCAGGTGGTGGGATTTTCTCTAGGTCTGTGCACTTCTGTCGGCTGGTCGGCTCCATCCTGGTGGCCCTTTGACTGTGACTCACTGAGGGCCACTTGCTGCCCCTCAGTGCCCTCCAGGTAGACCTGGCCTTTAGCTACCTTTCCCAGAGGTCAGAATCTTGGTGTGTGAAGACAAGAGTCCTGCGTGAGGACATTCGCAGAATAAATGAATCCGTGTGTCCCATCCGCAAGGTGTGAAGTACTTCGAAGTGGCAGAAACAGACACCATCTGGCGAGTATTTTGATAACGCTGGTCTTGCTGCTCCTCCCACCGATCTGTTTTGACTCTGTGCTTCCCATTATCAGAAAATGGAAGCGCCGTGGGCAGATCTGGGTCACGGTGGAAAAATCATAGGCTTCACCGCCTTTTGTTATCAAGCCTTTCATTGTGTAAATCGAAACCTTTATCTTTTTTCCTTCTGAGTCAAACTCTTTGTGTGTGTGCGTGCACGAGTGTGTGTATTTTAAATCTCAGCCAATAAAGAAAAAGTTTGAGGAGGAAAACCCTATAATTTTAAAGTTCAAACTGTGGGGAAGGGAAAAGGGTCACTTTGGCTACGATGCCATGTGTGGTAAATGGAAAGTTCTGAACTTTTCATAAATCATTACTTTTCCTAACAAACGTGTCGCTGCGTTTTGTTCCTTTCTGCCGTAATCCAGAGCAGTGGATTTCCGCAGAGTCTCCATTTCCTGGTCAGTGGCAGAGGCACTCCCCGGTCTCCTCTGGAAATAGCGTTTTAATTCAGATGTCGCCCGTTGTTGAGATTGCATTTTGCTGATGAGATGGATCATAAGATGAAGGGAATGATGCATTTTTCTTCCTTTTTTTTTTTGTTACCCTGAAAGCAAACACTTTGAGGTAGGCTGCAGGCATTTACAGCCCACATGCAACTCGTTAAAGGCTCATTAAGAAACTCTTAAATTGAATTTGTTTGTGTAACCAGTGTTTATATTTCTCTAGTTGATGATTTATCACTCAAGCTACAGTAGCACTACCCGTAAGCCATGTGCAGGCTGTGGATTGTGACTCAGACTTGCCCATGTGTCTTTACGTCTTGGTTTTCAGGTCACCTGGATGTGGACCATCCCATCTGCTTGGAAGTTTCCTGGCTGCTATTCCAGAAGGAAATGTCCTTGTGAAAGCAGATTCTGTAACATAAGCTATTTCAAGCACAGAGATTTTAGAGCAAATTAGTGGCTTACTCACTTTGAATAAGGGAACTTGAAATGTCATTCTCTCAAATGATGTGCTTAGCAGATTTCGAAAAACGCAATTTGTGTAGCACTATTGCATTTGTAAAGCATTTTTGTGCCCACAAGTTTTGGATCCTCAAAACAGCTCTGCGAGACAAGTAGAGTGATATTTCTTTATATAAATGTGCAAACAAGGTTCCCAAAGGTTAAGAGGCTGGACTTTCATTACTTAGTAGTTTTAAAGTAAAGTTTCTAAGTAGCTGAGACAGAGTTTGAGAGAAACTCTCACTTCAAGTCTAGTATCTTATATATTGTTATCTGCTCCCCTGATCACAGCTACAATTTTTAGAATTTAAAATTCCATTAAGGATACGGTGCTTAGATGTTGAACTGCAGGTGGAAACTGCTTTTCTCTTTACTTTGTTTTCAGGTGAAGAGACCTACCTTAGAGTAACATTTCTGGCCGAGTATTTTCACCCTTACTGTAGGTACTTCAGGAACGTAAGGAAGTAGCTGGGTACATCCATGTTGTGTTTTATTAGTATTAAAGCTGACAATCTGACATCTCTCTATTAGACTCGGTGTTTAGACTCCATAATTCATAATTTGGTCTGGAAGTTATGGTGCTTGATTGTCACTAGAACACCCAACTCTGCCCCTTATCCCCGGCCTGCAGAACTGTAGCAAAACAGTTTTTCCTCCATAATCAATTTGCTAGCTCGTTATCCATTTTACTTTTCAGATTTTTATGGTTGGGGGAGTGTGGTAAAATTTTAAGATGCCTTTAAAATTTGTTATTGATATGTTGGGTTGTAGCCAACCCAGGATTTTTTTTTTTAGTGTGGGTAGGGACAATGTCTTATTCTTCTTTGCAGCTTCCTGGACATAGTTTAATTCTCATTGTTTAGGAGGTTGAATTGAACTGAACAAGAGAAATAGTTGTTGCTGTGGCCGCCTCTCCTTGCGTGTAACTATTTTAACTGCAAATTATACTATCTGTCCTTTTACATTACTTAAAAATGTATAAATGGTTTCTCTGATTATATAAGTTAGAGCTGATTGTTGTAAGATGCAAAATATTAAAAAAATATGGAAAAATTACCAGCAATCCCTCCAGAGATAACTACTACTATTGATAATTTGGTGTATTTCCTTTCAGGTTTTTTCTGTGTCTCTATTTCTCTCTGACTCTGTCTCTGAAGTGGCCTCCCTTGGCTAAACATCAGTAGCATCTTTTCTCTACAGATATTGTTTTCTCACTCCTCATTATGAGGCAAGCCCTTTTCTTGGTTCTTCAATATCTTCTTAAAAAATAAATTTTAATGAGGTATCTTATCCTCTCACACTTTATTATGAGTTCCATTTTGGTTGATATTTAGGTTGCTTCAAGTTGTAAACAATGCTGTTTTTGACTATAAATCTCTGGTCCAAGCTTTTATGTCCTCAGCTGTAGTGTTATAGGGCAAATAAATATGTCTAATTTTTGGTCCCTTGGTAATTATTACCCATTAATTTTTCTAAGCTTTTGGATTCTGGGATGAATAATTCAAGTCTTTGGATCCAGATGCTTAATGGCAGCCTTTGGTTTTTATGTTGCTCCTGGGACTCTTGGTGACTTGGAATTTGGAATTCCCTTGGCCTAAGGCAGTGGTCCCCAGCCTTTTTGGCACCAGGGATGGGTTTCATGGAAGACAATTTTTCCACAGGATGGTGGTGGGCAGGGGGAGCTTGGGCAGTGATGCAAGCAACGGGGAGTGGCTGTCAATATAAATGAAGCTTTGCTCACCTGCCTGCTGCTAACCTCCTGCTGTGTGTGGGGCCCCCTCTCCTAAGTTTCATAGAAGACAATTTTTCATGGACAGGGGTGGCAGGGGGTGGTCAGCGGTGGCCGAGCTCTGCGGCCTGGTCCGTAACAGGCCACAGACTGGTACTGGTCTGCAGCCGGGAGTTGGGAACTGCAGGCCTAAGGGATATGTGTACAAACACTTAAACAAATGCATAAGTGATTATCATGTACACAGATCATAAATGCTCATAGAAAACTAACTGACAAAGGCATATCTTGCTAAGATTTTTAATAACAATTACTTGAAAGTTTTCACAATAGCAAAACATATAAAAGTCTCCAACAGTCTTTTAGTTTCTGTGGTAACATTAGTGTTTCAGCAACCAAAGTTTGCAGGTGGTCAGAGGTCTGAGAGGTGGCCTTTGCAGGTGGCAGTGCTGTTTCAGGTCTAACTATCCCAGGTGGCTTCTGAGATGAAGTTAAGATTCGGCAAAAGCCTCCTCACTTGTTTACAATTCAGGAGGTTGAACAAATCGGATGAATGTTTTGTTTGTGTTTTCTTGGAAAGTTTGACCATCATGGTCACAAGAAAGCAAAACTGTGGGTATAAATTGTTATTCCCTTGCCCAACCAGGGCCCCTTGCTGCTGCTGCTTTGAAGAGGAGAAGTGAGAAGTTCATGGTGGTGGCACAATTCCTGTTGTTCCTATGGTGGGAAGTTTTCAGTAAATCCATCCCAAGTATTCACGTTGTTTATAAGGACACCACTTTGGTGAAAGTGGTTACTGTAAACCATGGGTGGCAAATAATTGGCATGCAGGACATCACCCCCTTCTCTCAATGCCAGGGCAGACATCACAGTGATTCATTGCATTCCATCCCTTCCAAGAATCCTCAGTAGAGTGTGCCAGAACTATCGATCAGAGATCAGAGCCAGTCCATGACTTGGAATCTGTTTGCCATTCCTGCCTTAAACCGTGCTATGCAGGCTTTGGAAAGAAGAGATGGCTGAAGAAGCCCTTGCTGATGTTCTCCAAATCACTTTAATGCTCTTTTTTTATTTTTGAATTTTAAAAAACATTTAGTTGTGGTAAATACATATAATGTATAATTTACCATCTTACCTACTTTTAAATGTACATCAACAGTGTTAAATATGTTCTCATTGTTGTGCAACCGATCTCCAGGACTCTTTTCATCCTGCAAAATTGAAACTCTATATCCATTGAACAACTCCCCATTCTCCCTTGCCCCAGCTCCTGGAAACTACCATTCTACTTTCCATTTCTAAAATTTGACTACTCTAGGTATCTCACAGAAGCTGCAATCAAACACTGTTTGTCTTTTTGTGACTGGCTTATTTCACTTTAATGTCTTCAAGCATCATCCATGTTGTGGCATGTGTCATAATTTTCTTCCTTTTTAAGAATGAATAATACTCAATTTTGTATATGTATCCTATATTTTGTTTATTCATTCATTTGTCAATGGACACTTGAGTTGCTTTCAAATTTTGGCTATTGTAGATAATTATGTTATGTGTGTGCAGATGCCTCCTTGAGACCCCACTTTCAATTCTTTTGGGTAGATATCCATTGGTGAAATTGCTGGATCATATGGTAATTGTGTTTTTAATATTTTGAGAAACCATCATACTTTTTTCCATAGTTCTGTGCCATTTTACATTCTCACCAGTAGTGCACAAATGTTCCAATTTCTTCACATTCTTGCCAACATTTGTTATTTTTTGTTTTTTTTGATAGTGGCATCCTAATGAGCATGAGGTGGTATCTCACTGTGGTTTTGATTTCCATTTCCCTAGTGATTAGTGATGTTGAGAATCTTTTCATGTACTCGTTGGCCATTTGTGTATCTTCTTTGAAGAAATGTCTATTCAAGTTGTTTGCCCTTTTTTGAATTTGTTTATTTTTTTGTTGTTGCTGTGCTATGGGAATTACTCACATGTTCTGGATATTAACCCCTTGTCAAATATATAATTCACAAATATTTTCTCCCATACCTGTGTTGCTGTTTCACTGTTGTTTCCTTTGATTCACAAAAAAATTTTGGTTTGTCTACTTGTGCTTTTGTTGCCTGTGCTTTTGGCATCATATCCAAGAAATCATTGCCAAATCCAATGTCAGGAAGCTTTCCCCCTATGTTTTCTTCAAAGAGTTTTTTAGTTTTAGCTCTTATGTTTAAGTCCTTTATACATTTTGGATTAATTTTTCTATATGGTGTAAAGATCCAACTTTATTCTTTTGAACATAGTTTTCCCAACACCATTTATTGAAAGACTGTTTTTCACCCATGAATAATCTTAGCACCCTGTCAAAAATTAATTAACTGTGTATGTGAGGGTTTATTTCTGGTATCTATATACTATTCCATTGGCCTACCTGTCTGTCTTTATGTCAGTGCCAAGTGTGTTGATTACTGTACTTTTGTAATAAGTTTTAAAATCAGGAAGTTTGAGACTTCAACCTTGTTCTTTTTCAAGATGGTCTTGACTTAACACTATTTTTAAAGAAAATTCATATTAAATTTATGATATTTATATCATGGTGATTTTTCTCCCCTATTCACCAGGCAAAATTGCACCAAAATGATTTTTTTTGGGAATAAGTAACTACACATCTGTTGACTATTTTAGGTACATTAATTCTTTGAAATTATTTGCATGAGAATATGGCTTATTGGAAAGCTGCATTAAGAGTCATGGAACCTGGTGTCCAGTCCTGGGTCTTCCCCTAACAAACAATTGTGTCTTTAGACAAATCTCTTAACTTGATCAAGTTCTTAGTTTTCTTCTCCACAGAATGTGAAGGTTTGACAAAATGAGCCTTGGGGTCTCTTTCAGCTATTAAAGTCTGTCTTTATAAGGCATATCAGCATTCAGATATTTGCTAAAGGATTATTCCTTTTGATTTAATATGAATGTTTTTGTTCTTGTTAAACCTTTCCACTGTTTATCATGACACATGTATAATGATCTCCATATACATATAAATGTGATCTATAAAATTCTTTCCTAGAAAGAGCATAAAGAAGATCTCCAATATGGAGCCAACTAGACTTCTAAGATGCAAAGAGAAAGCAACTTTATGCTATCTCACCACTCCTCATCAAACTTTAATTTAATGAGTAGCTAGTTCCCAACTCTGGACGAGGTCTTGGGCATCTCAGCAGATCTGATCTCTGTCGGTTAACTAAAGTCTACTCCAGTTGAAAAATCACATGATGCCTTATTCTCAATTCCTCTTTAGAGCTTCTCTTCTCCTCTGGCTCTGGCCAATCTCCAAATGAGACTCATGTGGTGGATGTAGTGGGGAATATTGTGTCATTGTCACTGGCTGTTTCTCTCTTTATGAGAGAAACTTCTCCACATGATTCCTTACTCACTAGCTAATGTTTGGAGCTCTGGGAGAAGAGGAATTAGAAGGAAAGGTTAGGAAGGCTTTACTTTTCTGGTAGAGTTGTAATCTGGTGATGGTTCCATTGGTGTAGTATCTTCTAAATGTTGATTCTTTCTCTTGTTACATACATCTTTGTCCCTGCAAACTCTGGAAGTCCAGGTCATTACCTACCTTTAGACAGGTGGGAATCAGGTAGCTGTCCTCTCATCTCCCAGACTCTAGGGGATACAGCAAGGCTGTTTATGAAGTTCTCTTAAAACTCTCCTCAACTGGCCTATAGGAAAGGGAAAACAACTACAGCAAATCATAGCACTGTCTACAAAGAAGGTCTTTATGACTGGACTCTTCAAAAATCCGAGGAATTCTCTGTCTTCTTTTATGCAATCTGGAGGGAAATAAAGGGACCACACCTGCAAAACTGTTTCACAGTTTCTAGCCTGAACCCTGGGTGTTCTAGGCTCTTACTGTTCAAAGTGCAGCCCTTGGACCAAGGGTATTGGCTTTACCTGAGAGCTTGTTAGATATGCAAACACTGCATGGTAACAAGATCCACAAGTGAGTCTTACACATATTAAATTTTGGGAGGCACTATTCAAGAACGTAGAATTGATAGTGCCTACAAAATGTGCCTCGGAGTCTCTGCTGAGGCCAGGAAAATTCACATTCAGCATCTTGTTATGTATACACTCACCATAAGGTTATAAATACTAAAATATTCGCACAGAAAATGGATAAAAATGAATGAAAAGAGAAGACAAAGTGGCAAATTTTTGACATTAATTAGGTCAGATGGAATAAGTTTTAGGGTTAGCAAGAGTTGCATCCCATGTCATCACATTGGCACTTGCAGAAGTCTCATTTTCAGTTTATTTTCAGCTTATTTTTCACTTTGAGTCTTGGTTGCATGTTATTTTCTCCCCATCTTTTCTTAATTGCTTTTCCTGCCATGCCTTAATCTTCATCCTCCTAACCAGCCTGTGCTAAGTCAGCAGTTTGGGTTCTTTATTTGTTTAGTTCATGTGATTCAGGGATTTCTTTTTGTAAACTTGGTAAACTTTTCCATATTTCCAGTTATATTGTTAGTGGGTTTGGAGCATTTTTTCCATTTATAGAACCCTTGTTGAAGTTGTTGAGTCTTGGAACTGTTAACTATTCAGTTATTTGTTATAAAAATATGGGGTGTATGTGTGTGTGCGCTTGTGTATGTGTATTTAATGAGAGTCAGTTCAAATAATTACAAAGAAATTCCCTGAATTAGAATATTTTTTGGTTGAGGCTAAATAAAACTGCAATTTGTTGTTTTGTCAGTAAGCCAGTGTGGACTACTTATATATTAAAAACATATACATTCAACATTTTTGTTTCCTTTAATTTTAACTGACTTATCTGAAAAGCTTTGGGCTGGACTTAATTTCTGCACGCCATCTGTTACCACGGGATTTCAGACCATGCTGTCTGGCTCAGGCACACAGAGCACAGCTAATTTCCCCATTATTCATCTGAATGCAACTATTTATATTACAATTTGTCAAGTTAAACTTATTTTGATATATTAACTTCTTCTTCTTCTTCTGGCAAATGAAACCTTTACTTTCAGTTGGAATTTTTAATAGTTGAGGAAGTTTAAGATACACAAACCTCAAGGAATTTTTCTTTCATTCTTTACATTTCCTTGTTAGACACCCACTTACCCACCCCACAGTGTCTCTACCATTTAGTGTCATAATTTTCATTTCGCCTCTTTCGCTGTCTCTCATTGCAGGGCTAGCCTGAAGGAGAATTACATAATTGGTCTTTGGTAATACAGCCTCTTTTTTTCTTTTAAGAAAAATAAGCTTTTAATTTTGGAATAATTTTAGATTTATAGAACAGTGGCAGACATTTCCGATATACCCTTCACCCAGTTTCTCCTACCTACTGTTAACATTTGACATAATTGTAGTCTATTTATCACAACTAGGAAGTTGACATTGGTTCATAACTTGCTATGGCTTGAATATTTTATCCTCCAAAACTCATGTTGAAACTTAATCCCCAATGTGGCAGTATTGAGAGGTGGGGCCTTTAAGAAGTGATTGAGGGATGAATCCATTCATGGATGAACAGGTTAATTGGCAATCACAGAAGTGGGACTGGTGGCTTTATAAGGAGAGGAAGAGAGACCTGAGCTAGCACACTCAGCCTGTTCACTATGAGATGCCCTGTGCCACCTCAGGACTCTGCAGAGAGTCCCTACCAGCAACAAGGCCCTTCCTTACCAGATGTGTTCCCTCGACCTTGGCTTTCTCAGCCTCTAGAACTGTAAGAAATAAATTTCTTTTCTGTATATATAACACATTTTTAGGTATTCTGTTATAAGCAACAGAAAATGGACTAAGATATTACTAAAACTGAACTACATTTGGGCTTTACCAGTTTTCACACCAATGTCTCTTTTCTCTTCCAGGGTCCTACCCCAGATCTCCTATAGCAGTTAGTTGTCATCCCTCCATAGTCTTCTGTGGTTTGTGGAAGTTTCTGGGTTTTTCCTTCTTTTCATAACTGTGCAAGTCCAGGAATTTTGTAGAATGTCCCTAAGTTTGGGTGTTTCTGATGCTTTTTGCATGTTTACATGGGGGTTATGAATTTCTGAGAATTCTATGAAGGTGAAATGCCCTTCTCGCATCCTGCTGGGTGACTGACATTGCTTTGACTCATTGTTGATGAACCTACACCTGCCCACTTGCCTAAGGCAGCTTTTTACTTTCAATCTTTGTCCCTACTGCCCACTTTCCACACCGTGACACCCTTCCTCTTACCCAGGGTGGAGAATGATTCTCTTCTCACCTTAACATGAGTCTCTCGGAAAAGTTTTTGAGCAAGTTATACACAACCAAGAAAGCATTGAAATACTGTTTCAGAGAGAAAGATGGCGGACGAGTAAAGCCGCCAGCCGGAGTGTCTCCGCAAAAAAGACAGATTTTAGAAGAAAGCGGAAGAAATAAGCAAGCAGACAAGCAGACATCGGACGAGGGTCAGAAAGAGGGATACCTGAGATCACGAGAGACTCCATGGGAGGAGGTTGTGAAGAACTGAAAGGAGAAAGCCCACGAGAAGCTTGGAGACCAGCGACAAGGGTAGGCGGAGCAGCTAACTTTCCCCTCCCTTGCATCTCTGACTGCTAGTGGGCTCCTGGGCCGTTGGAGAGACCTGCTAACACCAGCCCAGAGATGGCTGCTGCTGGTGAGCCTCTTGTGGACATGGCACCAGGTTCCTAGCACCCCTGGGACACCTCCCAGCCCACAGACTCAAGCCGATCAGCAGGCGCCATATTGCCTCATTCTCCCCTCCCTTTGCCCTACCCGTGGATGCTGAGAGAGACAATTTAGCCGCCACCTAGAGGCATCTCCAGGGAATGGGACCTTTCCATTTGGGGCCCTAAGGCAGACTGAAGGGTACTCAGACTGTGAGCTCCCTATCCGCCAGCCCTCCCAGGTGCTGCTGGCCTGGTGATTCCAGGAAAACAGGGCAGATCCTGAGGCTGAGAGACATCGACCCAGCTTGGGCACCCTGTGGGTGACTTAGGACAGACACACAATTTCCTGGTGGGGTCAGGGTTTGAATTCTGGGGCCCAGGGATCAGACCTGAGCCGGTGCACCCAAGTCTTGCATTGCCGTGGGGCAGAGAAGGGACATTTGTGAACGTGCCTACTTGGTGTGTGTGCCTTCAGGGGCGGATCAGCGTGCTTGAGGGGCAACTCTCCTTGTAGAGGAGGGCCGTGTCCCCAGCCCAGGCTGCTATTCTGGGCAAGGAACCTCCCAGCCTGCATCACAGCTGGGGAGACCCACTGGCGTGAGGTCCTGCCTGCTGGCAGAGGCCCAGGAGAAGCCGCGGAGCCGGGGAAGTTGGAAAGGAGCAAGACTTGCTCCAGGCTGCGTCTCCAGACACGTCTCAGACAGCCCCACCCCCACACACAGACTTTCTGGCTGAGTGGGGCCATTTGAGCTCCTTCTTGACAGCTTTGCCCAGAAGCAAAGAAAAGCCCTTTGACCTCTGCTAACAGCAACTGTGGTGCTTGAGGGCAGGCTTACCCAACCCAGCTCCACCAAGACTC